>CAKAOH010019590.1:19392-60627 GCA_916701665.1 Sebastiscus tertius
ATTTACATATATATGTACATATATATATAACTGTTGAACTTCCAGCGCCCAGGAGGACAACAATAAGCAATATTTGTTGTTATTTAACTGTTAGCTCATTAAGAAAGGCTTAAAGGGACTGTTTGTAACTTCTTACACGTATAAATCAATCCATGTGGCTCCGCTGTTCAGACTCAGACTCCAACACAAACTACAGTGAAGCATCAAAACCACTTGGTTGTATCTAGTGAAGCCCGTCTGTTAAACAGTGTTGGCCGCAGTTGGAGGATGCGGAGGAGACCGTAGCTTTGGTCTCCAGGACCGGAGTCTCTGCTGTACTCTGCTCCTCTGCCTGCTTGCCTTCACTCACACACCAAGCTCCTTCTCTCTCTCTCCACCTCTCCCGTGCATGCTGCTCACTCCACACTGCAGAAGAGTTAGTTTAGCTCTGAGAATATCTAGTGAATGTTCAGTGGACGTTTGTGCAGAAATAACTGCTGCAGCTCCTCCAGACCAACAGAGGTTTCCCGTGTCTTGTGAAGTGACGGGGCTCTGCAGAGAGAAACGTTATCGTCTCCGACCAAAACTCCGGCGTCTCCCCTGTTCCCTCCGGCCGCGGTCGGGAGGCTGAGGCAGGAAAAGCCAACACTAGGATCAGCATTGATTCATGGAGAGACCTTGGTCTGGTCAGCTAACATTACTGCCAAGCAGCTGAAATATAGAGTGATATTGTGCTTTTAGCTGACGTGTGTCTCCTCACTGTGTTGAGTGATGCTCCTTCATGTCTATGTAGAGCGAGCACAGGCGCCAGCAACAGGACGCTGACTTTAGTTGACTAAACGGCCACAGGTGAAGCTGTTAACAAGACATTATGATTCTTACAAACAGTCCCTTTAAAGGCCCCATGTCGTTCTCATTTTCAGGTCCATGTTTACTTCCTTGTCAGCTGATGTTATTTACATACACTGCAACAGGAAACAAACTGGGACACATTTAGAATGTTTACGTTTAAAACCGTATAAAGGTCTAAATATTGTATATTTGTGACATCACAAATGGACAGAAATCCTGACAGCTTGTTTCAAATGCACAACTTCTAAATACGGGCTGTGTGTATTTCTCCGTATATTGAGCGTTTTGATAGTTTAACAGAATTTATAAAGCACTTAAACCTGCTTTGTAATATGAAAGACATGAAAATCTCACTTTTTTCAATATGGGACCTTTAAAACAATGAGAATCACCATTTTTATTTTGACTGTTTTTTTAATCCTTGAAATGAATGAATGGTTGGTGACCCTTGACATAGCTGGATTAACCTGCTAGTGACATATGGCCCCACTGAGTGCCCTCTGCACACATTCCCCCAACCTATTTTGTCCTGAGCCCCATAAACCAACCAGTATTATACGCTGGAACACTGCCCTGTCTGGTTTGTGTCAGTCAATGTGTGATCATTTCATTCATTGAATTATCTAAGGTTGTGCACAATGCTTTAACAATCCATGCTTGAGCGTTGATGTCAAACCACTAGGTGGCAGTATTTCTTAATCCTTAAAACCTCCTTAAACGTTTATAGTTTATCATGATTCAGACAGTTGTGCCAATAAGTATTGAAAGGGGAAGAAGTTACTGGATTTTACCCTTGCTATTGCCTGAGTCTGTGCTTCTTAAAATGCCCAAACTATGGTCTCAGGACCTTTAGGGGTCCTCAATTGGCACAGCTAAGGCAACAATGGGGGTTTAGATTTATCTGTAATGTTATAAGTTAAAACAGCAACAGTATGTTTGAGGAAAAATAAACAAAAGTCCTTTTAAAATCAGCTTTTTTTCAACCTTTTGGGCTTGTGACCCCATGTCACAGACAGGTGATGGACGTGGGTTGTGAGTAGTTTAAAGGGGACATATCATGCTCATTTTCATATTTATATTTTGGGTTTCTATCCAGAACATGTTTACATGCTTTAATGTTCAAAAGCACATTATTTTTCTCATACAGTCTGTCTGAATATACCTGTATTCACTCTCTGTCTGAAACGCTCCGTTTTAGTGTGACATAAGATGGGGAGCCACATCTGAATGGCTTGTTGAATCACATGTTTTCTGATCTAGACAGCCCACAAAAAACTGACTGGGTTGTTACACATGTCACGTCAAAAAATTGCATCTAAAACACCAGCCGTGCTGCTTTCATCCTTTTATCCAAGGTGCTTCAGAGGCTAGGCTTCTGCCGTTACTAAGCAACCAAAACCTGCAGCACTGCAATGATGATAATGAATTTGCGGTAATTTAGCAGTAAAAGGCTCACTGACTAAACTAAACAAAGTCAAATGGACCATGGATGTATTAAGAGAACTGGATCAAGCGTTGGAGGCGGGGCTCCGTTCATTCCTATGAAAGTGTCTCAGTGGAGCATGAAGGCTAAATGGCTCGACTTCCATCTGGAAAAGTACCCGAATCTTTGGGCACATGGAACATGCGCAGTAGCGTCCGCTCGGTCACATGACTTGGTCACGGCGGTCCCAACGTCACGCCGTCGTCACGGCTTGGCGCTCCAGCCTCGGTCTGGGTCTCACTCACATAAACGGAGAAAGGGGAAATAACTCTGGATTCAGCTATTAGTGTGTTTTAAATAAAGACTATTAGTTCGTACTGGGGAGTTGATTTACCTCAAAAAAAAATATTGTCTGAGTTACAGACGTCTCTTTCCCAATGGAAGTCTATGGGGAAAAACTCTTTTTGGGCCCGATGGCATCACGTGATGGACACGGAAGTTGTAGTACCGTCGTTTGACCACTACGAAAGTTGGGATCGACGACTGGCGCTCTTGCTGGGGGCTTGCAAGGCCTATGGAAAGGAGGCTGGGTCACGTGTCATCAAGGCATCATATCTTTGGGGGTACAACACATGTGCAGTAAAATCTGGTCTGCACTCGCTGGAATTGAGCCAATCGTAATGCACGACTGCAGCTTCAGTTACACTGTGCGTGTGTTATACCCCATACCCCCAAGACCCATGTCCGCCTGTGACCCAGCATCCTTCAATAAGGCCTTGGGGGCTTGGAGCGGGTCCTCTCTTCACGGAGCCGGCCGCCGTGTTTCTACAGTAGCCGAGGACGGACAAACCAATCACTGGCTCAAGAGAGGGACATTCACGTTTTTGCGTTGACCACCGTAGTTCTACTACACGCTTGGCACACAAGAGTTAAAGAGAAGTCAGAAAAAAAATGTACTTGATTTCCTTTCTCACCCTTTAATTAATCTGGTCTTTGGACATTTTGGGAGTGGAAACCACTGCTATAAATCTCATTTGGGGGATTATAGTTATAGTTTTTATTATTCTGGTATAGGGTTTGGGGAACCATCAGTATCTCCATCATGATGTGCTGCTCATCTCTCATTAAATACTCTCTCTTTCTCTCTCTCTCTCTCTCCTCTACCAGCACAAACAAGCCAATCAGAGGGCTCAGATCGCCTCCCTCTCTCTCTCTCTCTCTCTCTCTCTCTCTCCCAGTCCACCTAAAGCAGTCCTCCTCCTCTCGTATCAGAGACGCACACACACGCACACATACACACACACATACACCCACATCCACACACACACACACACAGTCCAAACCCCCAGAAAAGCCCTGCTGCTGAATCCTCACACCGTCTGTCAGCATGGGGAGCGCTTGTTTTTCCCGGGACGTTTGTTTGTTTATCCTCCTCATAAATACTTGCAGGGTGATGGGGAATGTTGGACCGGCAGGTAAGAGCTCCACTTTTCCTCTCTCTGTCTAAGCTTTATTCTCAACCAACAAATGCAGAATCTTTTGGCGTCTCATACCAGCTTAACTGAGAGGAAATGAGTGGAAAAACTACTAATGATATCACTGGAGATTTAAAAAAAAAAAAAAATCACAAATAGGAGACTTTAAAGTTGCCATTTAATACTGCAGGATTGCAAGTTTATTATATATTCTAATGTGCTTTTATCTGTGATATTAGAACAGCTAATGGTCAGTGGTGGATGGTGGAATTGTTTCTTGGTGGAGCTGTGGTGCCACATCCAATCAATTTCTGCATCCAACATCCAAAAGTGAAGGTATCAAAAACACAGTTAAATGATTAACAATTATGTTATTCCAACAGGAGCAGTAAAGAATGCTTAGAAAAACACAACAGTATAAAATGTACTCAGTGGTGGAATGTAACAAAGTACTTAAATACAATTTTGAGGTACTTCTACTTTACTTGAGTATTTCCATGTTCTGCTACTTTCTACTTCTACTCAACTACATCTCAGAGGGAAATATTAGACTTTTTACTGCACTACATTTATCTGACAACTTTAGTTACTTTACAGATTCAGATTATTAATACAAAATATAATCACATTACAATCAAATTATACATATTACTGGGTGCATTCCATATTTAAAACACAAATATTGACAATTTGTATAATTTTTATTATTATTATTATTAGTAGTAGTAATGTTTTTTGTGTGTGACTCTGGGAGGGCGGCGCCCTAGCGCCCTCTATTGGCTGGCCGCCACTGCTGGAACTTGTGTTTTCCTGCGCGTAAAAGGTCAATTCCAATCGGAAACCTGCAGCTTGCTCTCCGGGTTAAGCGCTCATTTTGCTGTGATTTCTTTTGGAGTTGAGAGGTTCTGCCTGTGTTCACGCTTCACCACGTGGAAACGGCGCAAAAAATGATTCACTGAAGGTAAAAGGAGTCTAGAGAGCATCTTGTCTCCGGGTTTGGTGGCCTGTCTGGAGGAGGAGGAGGGAGGTGGAGGCTGTGTGTGTAAATGTGGGGTGAGGGGGTGTGGTGGCAGGAGGGCCGACCAAGTCCCAGGAGGAGCAGTCAGGCAGGCAGGCAGGCAGGCAGCAGGGGCCCTGCTGGTATCGACCGGTCAGCAGCACATTGTTCAGCCTCCCACCTCTGTGAATGTGCTAGGAGTCAATATTGAGACTGTGAGCCACCGTGCAGGAAAAGGCTTTGACAAAACCAGAGGCAAAGAAAAGATCTAAAGTGAAATACTGTGCCTGCAGCATTACATTTTCACTTAAAACATGCACTATCTACCTTTAAACATGCACTATCTGCTTTTAAACATGCACTATCTGCTTTTAAACATGCACTATCTACCTTTAAACATGCACTATCTACCTTTTAACATGCACTATCTGCTTTTAAACATGCACTATCTACCTTTTAACATGCACTATATACCTTTTAACATGCACTATCTACCTTTAAACATGCACTATCTACCTTTTAACATGCACTATCTGCCTTTAAACATGCACTATCTGCAACCATCTTGGACTCTAACCACTGGCACACTTTACACTTACTTTACACTATACATCCTATATAAAGGTTAATCTTATTTTATCTTATTTCACCATCAAAAATCCCTTAAAGGTCCCATATTATAAAAAAGTGAGATTTTCATGCTTTTTTATTATAAAGCAGGCTTAAGTCCTATATAAATACTGTGAAAGAATCGAAACACTCAATCCACAGGGAAATACACACAGCCCGTATTCAGAAACTCTGCATTTGAAACAAGCCATCAGGATTTCTGCCCATTCGTGATGTCACAAATATACAATATTTAGACCCTTGACATAAATTTAAACGTAAACATACTAAATGTGTCCCAGTTTATATCCTGGTTGCAGTGTATGTGAATGTCATCAGCTGACAGGAAGTACACATGGACCCAAGCTGTTGCCTAGCAACGCATTTCTGTTGCAATTCTGTTGCAATTCCGTCAAAATGCGCTAAAACGGAGCGTTTCAGACACAGAGGGTAAATACAGGCATATTCAGGCTGACAGTATGAGGAAAATAAAGTTTTTTTTAACATTACAGCATGTAAACATGTTCTAGTAAAAACTCAAAATACAAGTATGAACCTGAAAATGAGCACGATATGGGACCTTTAAAACACTTGAACTTGTTGCTTTTTTTTGCTCTCACACTGTGTATGTGTGTCTCTCTCTCTCTCTCTCTCTCTCTCTCTCTCTCTCTCTCTCTCTTTCTCTCTCTCTCTCTCTCTTCGGCTCCACTTTTTTTTTAAACAGGAAAAATATTTATTGTAAATTCCGTTTTATCGTTTATTTATTGCCTTTGTACAGCTGAGCCGGGCGGAGGGCCAGGCGCGGAGCAGGGGCTGAACCGCAGGCAGCTTCCAGCCGGGTTGCCTAACTTACACACACAGGCTATTTATACTCAGATGGAAGCGAGAGGGTGAGCAGAGGAGCTCTGTGGTGATGCAAAGGTTCTGCTGAACCATACATATGACAGGAGACACCAAAACATCTCTGGGTCCCCCCCTCTCCCCTCTCTGTGTGTATGTGTAATGAGCTGGCCCCTCTGCCCTGCAGGATTCAGGCCCAGATGTGACTGGCTCCTCTATCAATAACCTGATCAATTAGGACGCCGTTAAACCTTCTGTTCTCTGCATGTAGAGTCTGGAGGTTGGACCTGGACTCAAGAGCTCTCTCAGCTTATAATTTGCTTTTGGAAAGGGCGTCCTGGGATCTAATTTGTTTAAAAAAAAAAAAAAGCAAATTCAGTCACATTGAAGCTGAATGAGGCTGTTTTACATGCAGCAGCAGAAGGCTAAAGGTTCCCAACCTTTATGGCTTTTGACCCTTAAAGCTTAAAGGGGTACAATTTTGTATCACACTTCCATAAAGTTGGGGGACTACGAGATACTAAGATATTAATTTAAATATGGATCAAAATTAAAGGGCCAGTGTGTAGAATTTAGGGGGATATATCAGCAGAAATGAAATATAATATTTATAGCTATGTTTTCATTAGTGTATCACCTGAAAATAAGAATTGTTGTATTTTTGTTAGCTTAGAATGAGTCCTTCATATCGACCGCCATGTTTCTACAGTAGCCCAGAATGGACAAATCAAACACCGGCTCTATAGAGCATTATTATTATTACATTACCAGAAGACCGGTATGAGAAAAGTAAAGTGTTTATTGAGCAATAAAGCATGTCAACATGTTCTAGTAGAAACAAGAACAAGAGTGATATTATCTGAATTACCACGAGAAGGTAAAACTATCCAGTAATTCACAAGGGAAAAAAAGCAAAGATTTGAATTGTGTGTTGGATAAATGTTCTTTTCTGTTTTATCCTATACTAGTAATCTTCTTGTGCCTCCTTGGGAGGTCCACAGCCCCAGGGTTAGGAACCACTCGTGTACGCTCACTATGCCTTCATCTATCAGTGTCACAGTGAATGCAGATGGAAGACAAAACATAATTTTGTCCTACTGTAGGTACAAAACAAGCTGTCAGTTAAACAACACAAAGTGTGATCAGTGATCTCTGTAAAGGACACTAAAGGGACGAGATGGGACAGATGTAACACTGATGAGTCTAGCGTTCATTGGACTAACTGACGTTAGGAAACAGCTCCATCCTAAGCCAACTTCTTCTCTCCCGCTACCAATTCTGAAACCTCAACTCAGATGTGTACGTCACTGCGTAGAGCTCACTGAATCATATTAATGTTATGAGGCCAGGTCAGTACTGGGGCTCTGATACTGAATGGTGCATCGTTAGCGATACCCAACATCAGGGCTCGTTGAATCCACCGGGACTCAGGTTTATTTGGTTATTGATTTTTTTTTTCCATGTTTGTGCAGATGCAGATGAGTGTGCAGAAGGTTCGGACGACTGCCACATCGATGCCCTCTGCCAGAACACGCCCAAGTCTTACAACTGCATCTGCAAGCCGGGCTACAAGGGAGATGGCAAGCAGTGTGAAGGTGAGTGGCCTTTCCACTTCGTTAGACTTCCTGTTCATTCCCTTCCTTTCATCTAGCCTTGTTAACTCTTTACTACTTCAAAATGGATCTTGGCTGATCCAAGAACAGGTGAAAGCATCAGGAACGGCTGGGATTTAATCATTAAGACACACTTATAAATGCAGATGCAAAGCCAGTCTACATCACAAGATCAGTTTTTGCTGCGAGATTGAAGTCAAGAACACTTGTCTTTTATTTAGCGAGACGGAAAATAAGGCTGGTTGAGACTACAGTATCCCGTCACAGATAAGTTCTGTAGTTAATGTTGGATTTTTTACTTTTAAAACGTTGAGTAAACCAGGGTTTATTAGCTGTTTATTAGCTGTTGTGAGGAGTTTTCATTCTGTGGTGATTTTGGCGGTCCCTGTGGACAAAAGCGGTAGTGTTTCCGAGCAGCAGAGTCTTCCGAACAGCAGGGGTCTGACCGTCTGCCCCGCTCAGTCCTGGTTCTGGTTCTCCCGTGCCTCCTTTCCCTCCAGCAGGGCCCAGCAATACGGTGTCGGTGCCGGCTCCCAGCGGAGCAGTGAGTTGAAGCTCTCTGCTCCCGGTCAAAAGAGGAGCTGTTGCTGCCGGGGCGTGGAGCCCTCCACCTCCTGCTGGAGCTCTGACTGCAGGTCGAAGGCGGTAGCGAAGCCGGATCTGGGTCTGACCGCTGGAGGAGTTTCTGGTGAACCTATGTGTCGTAAATCATTTCGTCTGATGTCGCTGGGAAACATACCCAATGACAGGCATGAAGAATAACTATATAAAAACAGACAATCTTCTCGCTGATGGTCTTGTTTGCTTGACAGTAGCTGGTTTGCCATAACCCCAATCTGTTACCTATCCATAACCATACTGTAGGGAGAGGTGCAGTCAGGTGTAGGAAGGGTTCATGTTGATGTTTCAAGAGAATACCTGTCCATCATACCCAAGGAGATGGACAAAATAGCCACCACTGTACAATGACGAGTGTTTCCAACAACTCTTACAGAGTGATATGTCTTCTCGTTGTAGCTTGTTGAATCCATCGGTGCCAACCCAAGCTTGTCGTAAAGGAGGATAAATAACACTCCAAACTTACGCATACATTTTTTGACACACTGACAGCTGTTGTTGCCTGTTGGGCTGCAGTTTGTTATGATTTGAGCATATTGTTTTATGCTAAATGCAGTACCTGTGAGGGTTTATGGACAATATCTGTTATTGTTTTGTGTTGTTAATTGATTTAGAATATAAATATATACATACATTTACATAAAGCAGCATATTTATCCACTCCCATGTTGATAAGAGTATTAAATACTTGACAAATCTCCCTTTAAGGTTCATTTATAACAGATAAAACATGTGTTATTAATTTAACTACGGACAATCCTGCAATTAGTCGATTAAATATTTGAATCAATTGACAGCCCTAATTTTTCACCTTCAGTATTTGGATCAAGAAGATTAAGAAATGTAGAATGTAGAAGGCTACAGTTGCTATTTCAGTGTATCAGATACATATTTAATCATCATTTAGGTAAATATGAATTGTGTTGGGATAGAGGCCAAAAAAACATCATCACTGGTAGTGACAGTCAGAGTTTCCCCTCAGATAAAAATCAAATGTGAGCAGTGGAAGTGGCTTGTAAGACACACTCTGATGTGAACTTCAGTCCATCTGAAACACATCTAGACTGATCTGGGAACATGAACTGGGCCGCTGATGTAACGGCCGGTTAGACAGCTGTTTCACAACCCCCACATGCACCCCTCCTCCCCCCCACAGGTTCTCCTAATTAACGGGGAGGAAGTGGACTGAGCGAGGGTGTCAGGGTGAGACGGGGGCAGCACCTGGCTGTGCGTTCACACCTCCACTCACTTCTGCCTCAAAGCACACCACAGCTGGAACTCCGCTGGCTGCACAGATATGCGCTCTCTCTCTCTCTCTCTCTCTTTCTCTCTCTCTCTCCTAACACACATACACACCCAGTGTAATCCTCTAATCTTTTCCCATGTACCGTGCGCTCCACTGCTCATAACAACACAGATTGCCCTCATATAAATGATGCTACAGAAGTAGAATTTACTACAACTTGGGTCTAATTTTTTTGTAGTTTTTGGCCATCATTCTATCAGTTATGATAACATTGTACTAGTTTCCGAGAAATGGCAGCTACTAGCAGTAATAAACTACACAAAGTTAGCTGTGGGCAGTGAGACTGGATGAACTGTGAGTGGGTTTCAGTTCCAGACCATCACCAGGCAGCACGGGAGAAATGATAAGTGCAACAAAGCCATGTGCTTTCCATCCCAAAGGCATTATTCTGCCACCTCTTAACAGCTGTCACCAAGTCACACACTGGTAAATGGACTGTATTTATATAGCTATTCACCCATTCACACCCACACATTCATACACTGATGGCAGAGGCTGCCATGCAAGGAGCCAACCTGCCCATCAGGATCTAATCTAAATACTCATTCAGGCACCGACGGCTCAGCCTTCAGGAGCAGCACCATAAACGTATGTCAAACTGATCACCAGTGCATTGATCATAGATCCTGACCAACATGTAGTGATGGTGTCTTCCTGATAACAGGGGTTTCTTTTTCATCACTTTCCGTGCAAAACTATCCACCACTTTATTAAAATCCAGGGCTCTAAACCAGATCTCTAACTCTGCACTTATTGTTATGTATATGAAATAAGTTAAGTTATGATGATGTAAGTACCCACGGTGGTAAATTATCATGGGAGATGTAGTTTTTTCAATGCTCACAAATAATCTTTGTTTATCTTTATTAAAATAACTAAGGTTGTAACTAAGGCTGTCAAAGTTAACGCCATAATAACGCGTTAATGCAAAACGCAACTAATTTCTTTAACGCATTAACGCAATTGATCTTTCGGAGGTTGTAGCGTGCTCAACTTTAAAGCGAGAGTGACGACGCTGGCATCATATGAAACTAGAAAGACCTAAAGAATCCATTGGTACCAACCATGTCATACCATCAATCTAGATTGTTTCGGTGTGAGTTGCCGCGTGTTGGAGATATCGGCCGTAGAGATGTCTGTCTATATACATACATTTGTATAAAGCAAGCATTATTGTCCACTCCCATGTTGATAAGAGTATTAAATACTTGACAAATCTCCCTTTAAGGTACATTTTGAACAGATAAAAAAAAAGTGTTTAATTGCAAATTAATCACGTTTGTAACTACGGACAATCATGGGATTGATTCAATATTTTATTTGATTGACAGCCCTACTAACAAATGATCTTTGTTTAACTTGATTAAAGTCATTAAGGTTGTAACTTCTAATCGCAAGTACTGTAGTTGATGTCAGTTTGTCTTATATGGAAAGTCAACACCAAGAACACGCTTCATTTTTTAAAGAAATGCTGAATGAGGAAGTGGAACAGAAGCTAGCCCGGATGTGACTCTCTGCAGAACATTTTCCAGCCATTATGGTGGGTTTATAGCACGAAAACAACTCTACATGTTGATCTTTTTAAAATCATGTACGTCATTTTTGGTTGAACTCACCCTTTACATGTGAACAACTATTGATTGTGTAATTACGTCGCTCTGTTCTGCCATATATGTGATTTATTACACCGGGCAGACAGACCCGGTCTGAACGAGGCGTCCTGAATAACAACAGCTCCTCTGTCCTCTGAGAGGAGACTCTTCAGGAATATGATCTTCCCCCCATAAAGCTGCCTGCTGTCTGAGCGGACTTGTCCTGCCAGCCACTGTTTTATTACATCACTTCACCTCGAGGCCAGCATTTAAATCGGTGTGTGTGGAAGCTGTACTCTGCTTCGATGGAGCTTGAATGTCAACTGCGTTTTATTACATCACCGTTCTACATCCAGCATGTGAATGCTTCTGCGTGTGTGTGTCAGACATGCTTTACAACGCACTCCCTCCCGACTGTACGCTGAGATCCATCGAGCTCCCCTCAGCAATGAGGCAACAGCTCACGACAGGGACGTCAAATGAAGACGGATGGTGGATGGGAGTTGACCCTCTGACCCCCGGTGATTAGATACGGCCGCTGTAATTGGCCGGCTGTGTTTTCCATCAACAGGCA
This sequence comes from Sebastiscus tertius, assembly GCA_916701665.1. Classification (NCBI taxonomy): domain Eukaryota; kingdom Metazoa; phylum Chordata; class Actinopteri; order Perciformes; family Sebastidae; genus Sebastiscus; species Sebastiscus tertius. The sequence continues at coordinate 31,271 of CAKAOH010019590.1, forward strand.
TTACGGGCCACTTTGCTGGCCAGCGCCATTAGCGGCTCTGCTATTCCTGGAAGCACCTGGAAGCAGCAGCGCTCGCTTTCTCCGTCCCTCAGGTCTTCTCTGTTTTATCAGCGTCATCCCATATCAGCAAAGACTCACTCAACAGGTCTAGTGAAACAAGCCGTGGATTAAGCTATGAGAAACTGGATAAAACTTAGCGTTCGTCATAGTCTTTACTCCGCAATCCTCACGAGTGCATTAAAGTATGTTCTGTCCACACTGTTATCTCTCACTTGTCATCTCATCAGACGTTTCTGTCCAGAGCACCTGCATTTTTTTCAGAGACCTCCAGATGCACCCTTCATACTCTGTATCCTTGGATGCAATGTGCTATTTTTATTGTGATGCTAGAATGTTATAACTCTCTGTTTGGTTTGGCACTGTGTGCTGGCAGGAAGACCAGCAGCAATATGTGCAAAGTCCAATAGTGAGTAGGGTGGGTTGTCCCTCTACCTGCCTGATACCACAAACCTTATCTTGTGCCTCATTTCCACTGCATGGTTTGACGCGACTCGACTCAACTAGGGATGCACCGATACCACTTTTTATCAGACCGAGTACATAGACTTACATTTGGGTACTCGCTGATACCGAGTACCAATATGAGTACTTCTCTGTGCCAAAAGACCCTCATTAATAGCGAGCCGGAGGGTGTGAGCGACACACGGCAGGCTGTGGAGTCCCGCATACGAGGCGGTGCGCTGCGACCGGCTCTAGGTCGGCTTGGAAAGGCTTGGGGCGAAGGTGCTTCTACTTTTGTACAGTGAAAATGACGCTGAACGTCATGAACATAGGATATGAACGAACAGCTGATTGTAGACTTTTTTGCCAGACAATCATGCATTTTTTTGCAAGAGGCCTCTCCATCTGGTCTCCCACTCCATCAATACAGTGGTCTCATCATAATGAATGAGGAAACTGTGTTTTTTGTCTAATGTCTATCTGAACAAGGCCTTAATGCAAGCCTACGTTAGTCCAACTGTGCAGCTGCTGTATCCATCTGCATCGGCAGATACTCAATATTAAAAGACTTGGACCGGGATCAGGCGCTAAAACACTTGATGTGGGACTCTAAACACATTAGAGATTGACCTTATGTCCAGTTCTAACTTTGATATTTCCTAATTAAAACACATGGTGTTTTTTTCGCTGATATTTCCCAGGAAAATCCTTCAGCTCAGAATAAGTGACGCAGATTTGTTGCAGTTTGTTTCATCTCTGGGGGGGAAGTACAGTGCAGAAGCACCACGGCAATGAGAGCTGAGCACTGAAGGAGCTGCCAAAGAAAGCAACGATGGGAAGTTTTTCGACTCTTCACACACAAAACAAAAGCTAAATGTGCCAAGATCGAAAAGCGCAATATCAACAGAATCTTGTGTCTTGGTAAAAATCGGAATCAGACATTACTTTTTTTACTTTACTTTTTCTAAAGAAAGCAACAAGAACATGCATCGTATTGATGATCACATTATTAACATGCACTTTAGAGGTTCCAGGGGGATGTGGCCCATGTGGCTCCACATTGAGGAAACACTGGCTCGCTCATGTGCTTTTGTAACGGCTGGGATTCGAGCCCCGGTGACCAAGGGAGACGACCTGTGCTCTCAGCCTCTGCTACACTTCGCCACTACAAATTAGCAGCTCGCAGGCCACATTGTTCTGCCGGGAGCCGACTGCCCGGTAGTTCAGCGGGACTTCAGTGGGATCACATCCCAGCCACAGCCAGTTTCACCCAGTCCCAGTGACCACGGGGTGTTCCATCGCCGACCACGGGTGCGTCCGAGTGCTCCCATCATCAGGACTGTGTCCTCAGAGGAGTCATTTCTTTGAAACAACTGAAATCGGATATGGCGCTCATGAGCGCTGCCCCCTCTGTAGACTTTTCCACAAGCTGATACCGCCGGCTCGTTATGGAAAAATGTGAACTTTTATCCCCGTGCTGTCAAATGAAGAGTACGTGGGAGGAGCTGTGTATCAGTCAAGCCTGCTTTACTGCTTGTGTGTGCAGAACACTGCCAGAGTTGTCTCCCTGTTTATAGAGAGATCTAGCGAAACTGTAACCGGCTGTTGATAGAGTGTTGTGAGCACTTGTTTACCGAGCGAGAGAGAGAGTTAAAAAAAAAAAATTCAAAGGATTATGATAAGATGAATCGCTGAATCAGAGAGACTTTGCTGAGTTTTCAGAGTTCAGGGCAGAAAGACTCCATGAGCTTTGGGAGATAAGTGATGGCATTCCTGCTGCAAAAACGCATCTGAACAACAATATGAAATGTCAAGTCTTTAAATCTCTCTCTAAATCTGAACAGAGCCTACACATAATGACATGTTACGTTAGATTAAACAGTTTTGTTCCTGTAGTGTGGTGAAGCCAAAACAGCGCAACACACTAACAGATTAATTCATGAAAAATGAGCAGGAATCTCGCAAAATATCTCGAGATCAAACATGAATTTAGTGTAAACAAACACGACGGACGACGGGCAGGAAGAATCAAGCCCCCAGGAAGAGCGCTGGTTGTTGATGCCAATTTTCGTAGCGTCCAAACGGCGGTACTACATCTTCCGTGTCCGTCACGGATTGCCATTGGGCACAAAAAGATTTTTTCCTGTTGACTCACATTGGGAAAGAGATGTCTGTAACTCAGCGGATAATTTGGGCTGGGAGGCTCGATGGGCCCGATGGATGTGGAAGATCGCCAAATGATCTGGATACTTTATCACTCGGCAGTCGAGCCATTTTGGCTTCATGCGCCACTGAGCAACTCTGATAGAAATGAACGGGAGCTCGCTTACAACGCTGTTCTCTTTATACATCCATGGGAAGAATTAGCGATGTTAGTTTTTACTTTGTACTAAGAATTCACGAAGGATGGCTGGAGGAAGTCATGAAGACAAGTTAAATAAACACTTGTGTTCCTTAGGACCATCAAAACATCTGTTCTTTGCTGACGATTGTTGGGACGGGGGCAATCGGGACCAACATCTGCATGATCTTCGTGTAGTGTGTACCCAGCCTAACTAAAATTCAATATGTTTGTTATTTTCCCTTACTTCAACATGGCTTGTGTTCTGTTGATTTCGGAGGTACTGAAGGTAAACATCAGATATTGTTTTTAAAAACTGATATAGAAACAAAGTACATTTGGGGATTATTTTTTGGTTCAGTGGCCTGGTAAAGAGGACATTTTTTACAGTGTATGACGGTCCAGAGGGATGAGTGATGTGGCCGGTTGCCACAGAGCTGTCAGAGGCCTGCAATAGCAGCTCTGTGTTTACTCAGCATTTGTCACTTACAGACTAATTGACTGGTTTTCATCAGCTGCCCATTGCACTGAATAGAAGCCTCTTCTCCTCTCTGTGTTTTAACACTAAAAGGCCTCTGCCATCTCCATTCTCTCTCTCTCTCTCTCTCTCTCTCTCTCTCTCTCTCTCTCTCTCTCTCTCTCACAGACACATCTCTGTGTGTATTTGTGTCTCAGTTGAAGTCCGAGGTTTTATCTCTGTGCCAGAGCAGCTAATTAAGTATGGAGCAGGGAGAGGAAAATGTCACTTTGAACAGTGTAATGCTGCTCTAAAACACAGGGTTTGGCTGTGTAGTTTGCCTTTCCAGGCCAATTAATTAATTTGTTGTGTTTTTTTTTTGTATTTATATGGATAACAAGCCAAACATAGACAGTGTGATGTCACAACATCGATAGAGTTTAGAAGGAGAAACTGTGATTGTTATTGTGTGCTCACACGTAACGCGAGGCTAATTTTAGATGCTCCGCAATTGCATTCAACATTAGGCAACACATTCTCACCCCCCAACTTGTCAGATACCGCCGCTTGTCAGTGCCCCTCGACACCAGCGACGGCGTGTCAATACACGCTTGTTACGTGCATGGTGTCCTTTCAAAGGAAGTTAGGTTTAGGCAATACGACCATTTAATTAGGGTTAGGAAACGGTCATGGTTGAAGTTGACTTCACTGACTAACGACTCACATGACTCATGTGACTGACGATATGTACTGTATGTAGTACATCGGCTGTTTGGGGCGAATAAACTCCAGACTTAGCAGAAAACAGGATGCAAGTCCAGTTTCCAGACTTTGACGGCTTATCTGAAGCCAGAATTCTGCCTGGAACGTGTACTTGCATCGATCTGCCAATTCAGTGCAGTCAGATGACGTTACCGTTACCGCAAACCATGTGCCAATGCAACGGTCTTAGTCTAAGCATGGCATGGAAAGCAAAAAAAAAATCAAACATGCTAGACTTTCTGTCGGGACGTCGTGAGGCGTCCCAGACGCGACGTCGGTTGTCGTGCACTATGACACTACACGAGATAAAAATGATCGATTGTCGCACACGACACTCATTTATCGTTCCCGATCCGAGTCGACACCCTACGACGGCCGTGTCGGACCATAATCGGGCTGATATCGTGTAGTCTGAACCGGTCACTAGAGGAAACAAGGAGGACAACAATGGCGACTGTTTTTCGGCTGCATTCAGAGGTATTCGGTAGAGTGCATTCAGAGCATCACTTCAGACTTCTCCGGATGAAAAGTCACCATGTCCTTGGTCACTGATAGGCAGGTTGCGGTTCATGCAACATGTGCACTTTGTGTGATCCTTCGTGAGCGTTCAGACCGAACAATTTGTGATCAATATTTTTTCATTACCCTACATTGGAACGGTGACATCACATCCTTCTTCTGGGTTGAGTGTGGGGCTGTACCGTACCTCGGTTTCATGCATTTTTTTGCCAGTAAGATCGGAACATACAGTATGAAAGATACCCTGCCAGCTTGAGACTGGATTCTACTTGCAGCTCCTCCCTTCCCCGGCGCCACAGTAACGAACACTTGACCTGCTTTACAGAGACAGAGAGAGAACGAAAGGGCGTCTCATGGGGAAGAATGGATGGCGAGGGAGACGGTGCAGGTGGAAGGGCGAGAGGGAATAGTGGCAGACAATTACTAGGCCATTGTCTGCCTGGCGTCTGCTCCTCCGTCATCAGTCAGTCGCTCTCCTCACTGGCTAGCTACAGACACGCACACACACACACACATACACACACACACACACACACACACACACACACACACACACACACACCTCAGTTCAAACACACAACGCCGATTCCGTCCGTGCACCTCCCTCCCTCTCCTATCTCTCTGTCTGCTGCTTCCATGCTCAGACTCAGTGGAGCAGGTCAGATTCATTGAGGCTCAGGGCTTTATATATATATCTATATCTATATCTATATATAGATATAGATATAGATACAGTGACCTCATGCCAGCATCTCCAAGCCTCAAAGCTTCCTTTTCAGTCTTTCACGGATGATGTCTGGCACCGCGGGGTGGAAATGTCACTCAGGAAAAGCTCACAGGGAGAGAAGAAATTCCCTGCAGCTCGGTACCGACTTTAGCTTTCACTCCACGGCCGAGGTTTAAGCGTGTGTCGGATGTGCGGACAAAGACCTGCTTAAAGACTGTAGCTTTGTATATCATAAAACACTCTGTCTGAGTCCATGTCAGACAGTCTGGATATGTCTGTCCACTGCGATACAGGGACTTACAGCTTATCACTTTGCACAGTTGTTATAACAATAACCCATAGCCTATCTATCATTACACAATGAACAAACACAGAGCTACATTCATATATAGAATAGTGTTTATGGTCACCTGACTGATATGTTCATTCTCTTTTTAGATACAGTATGTCTCGCCTTCCCATCAACCCCCTGATAAAAATATCTGAGTATGTCAAAATGCCTGCTGTGAAGAAGAGCCTAATAACATTAACTAATGTGTCACACATTAACATTACATTTTTCAGCAGACACAGAGTTGAATATAAGTCAAATGTTTACTCTTCTTTTAGCTCTGGTTTAGACTCCAAGACTATATAAGCTTGCTAGATATTTAACTGTCTTCACTAGTTAGTTGCTAACTTTGCTATTTGCTAACGTTAGAGCAACATTGAATATAACTTAAAGTGAAACATTAACTCTCCTTATAACTCTGGTTTGGTATCTGTCAAATTGATTTAAGGTAAGCTTGCTAAATGTCCAGTAAACTGTCTACAGTAGCAACTAGGGATGCACCGATACCACTTTTATTCAGACCGAGAACAAGTACTTACATTTGGGTACTCTCCGATACCGAGTACCGATACGAGTACTTCTCTGTGCCAAAAGAGCCTTGTTAACAGTCAGCTGGAGGGTGTGAGCGACACACGGCAGGCTGGGGAGTCCCGCATACGAGGCGGTGCGCCGCCACCGGCTCTAGGTCGACTTGGAAAGGCTCGGGGTGAAGGTGGCTCGCGGCCGCAGCTTTACAGTGCTCCCTGCCCGGACCTCGCCGCACCGTGGAAAAAGGGCTCACTACGCCCTCTCTCTCCACCGGGGAGGGACGGGGCCTCCTGCTCCCGGTGCGACTGTCGACCGCGTCGTGCCGCCAGATCGGGGCTCTGCCCATGTAAAATGCGCCAGGGGTCTGCGGCGATATCGGCAACCCACCCGACACGTCTTGAAACATGAACCAAGGAGTCTAACGCACTCGCGAGTCAGAGGGTGAAAGCAAAACCCGGGATCCCAGCCCCGCGGGGTTGGGCGCACCACCGTAAAGTGGTATTGGTGCCGTTGTATCGGAGCCGTTTTGCGAGTACGAGTACGAATAAATGAGCACAGTATCGGACCCGATACCCGATACTGGTATCGGTATCGGTGCATCCCTAGTAGCAACACAACCTTAGTCTCTAACTTTGCTAGTTTTTCTGTGTTTTTCTACCATTTGCATGAGCTGAGACAATTGTTTTACAAAATGGAAAGTTAACATGCTAGAAAGAATTACTTGTAGTTCGTAAAGCTTCATTAATCTTTTTTTAGACAAAACAAGCTGGCAGACACAGACCTGACATATTTTTTTATCACCAAAAGTTTTAAGTGTTAGCAAACAGCTCCCCACTAAATACACATCAACAGAACGGAGCAACGTTAGCAACTTGGTACCGTGTTTCTAGCCATGTGAAACCATGTAAGTGCAATACTCACTCTCATTTTAGCTCTGTTTTGATCTCCACCAACTCCTGAGAAAAAATGTCTGTCTCTTTAGCTGCTAAACGCTCCACTTCCTTCACCAGCTAGCTAGTTGCTATCATTGTGGTGTCGTTTGGCACTGGGCAGGAAGCGCACAGTGGGTATCAGTCCTTCTTTTTTTGGTGAAAACAGCCGTCTGAAAGCATTGTTGATATGACTGGTGAGACTGAACCGTACTGTAAATGAGCTGTAAAACCAAAACTATGAGAGAACAAAGGCTGCAGAGCTCTGTAAAGCTGCAGAGCGGGGATGTGGGTTTGTCACTGTGGGTTACCCCTGTCACATCTCATGTAGTCATGAGATTTAATGTCAATATGAAAATCTTATTTAATGGAGCTGTAAAGGACCAATTCAGTGATTTTGCATGTTTTGTAGTGCTAATTATTGCTTCCCACTTGTTTACTGGGGTTTGATCCATAAAGCTCATTTGCATTATGCTTCCCTCATCAAAGTGCAGAAGTTTAACACCATTTACTGGAAGCCAATCTGGTGTTGTTTTGGTACAAAAAATTGGAAAAATGTGCAGGCTGACACATAATAGCTGCAGAGATTTAAAAAACAAGAGCCCACCGCCCCAAAACCACCGTGGAAAACAATGTGTGGTATTAAGTTGGGCTTGAATTTCTGCTTATACATCAGTAAATATAACTGACTTACCGCTCACCTCACTGATTTTGATCAATTTGCGTCATGAAAATAGTCATTAAATCTAGCTCACATAGACCTGCATGAAGTGTAAGCAGCATCGCCTCCTCTCCCTTTCTCCTTTACTCCCTCTGCCCTTCAGTCAGAGGGGGGGGGGGGGCGTGGGGGCGTGGGGCCGTCAGCGAAGGCGCCTAATTCACTTGATGAGACGTGGAGCATAAACGCTTTTCCCGGCAATTAGAAAACGTGCGTTATGTGAGCAGGAAGCAGCAGCCGGGCCGAAGCTGTCGGGGCACCGCTGTCAGATGTCAACAACAGCTCCGGGGCAGGAAGTGGCACCGTTTGGGGCCAAATAGACCCTACGAGGCACCTTTCCTCCTCCCCTCCACCACCGACCTCTCCCACCTCCCTCTAATCTCTCTGTCACACATCCACCTACGCACGCTTCAAAACCCTCTTCCCCGTGCTTTCCATCACCTCAACACACACCACAATTCAACCAGCTTACCCTCCTTATTTTCACGTGGCAAGCAGAAACCCTGGAATCCTTGAATTGGTTGAATTGCATGTAGCATATATGTGCTCAATATGTGCTAAATGACCAGAGGAAACAGAGAAAAAGGGCTGTGATATTCCTTTTTGCTCAAAAGGTAGAAAACAACCAGAATGCACTGGGCTCGTTGCGGCCTCTTCCTCCTCCATACGCTGTAATTCCTCTGCACTGTTTTCTGGCTTATATAAGCAGCTCCAAATGTCTGATTCCAGCACTACTGTATTAAAAATCTATCTTTATATTTGCATATACTACCCACATTGTAATGAAACAAAGCTGGTTGAAAATTGGTAATGTTTCCCTTTAAATGAGGGTTTTCCCCACATAGTCAGTGATTGTTGGGCACTAAAAGTAAACCTCAGACAAATCAGACTCAGGGGTCTTGGTGGAAAAGCTTGTCAAGAATTGTGTGTTGTTTGAATGATCAAAAGACAATATTGTGTAATGCACCATATTGGAACACAAAATAATAAATACAGAGACTAATCTATATTGTGTTATACCTGTGTTTGAAGCAACTGGTGTTATAGAGAGGAGAAGTCCCACCCCTTCCGGTGTTAATAATGTCATTTTAGCTGTATATTGTTCTTCGTAATTTTATAAAAGGTCTGAGGAAAATGTTGATATTTGCAAGATCTTTTTCCTCTGTCATTATGTCTTTGCATTCCCTGCATTATGTTTAGCTTGCTAAATTGTTAGCCTCTGTGGCTTCTAGACGCCGACAGTAACGTTAATATTGCCGTTGCTTAGCAGTGGTGTTGTCACAACTTAACCACTTGAACGCCAAGCATATCGTGTACACGACTTCCCATGTTGTAAACACAAGCTCACAAGTTTCATCTGAAGGCACCACATGACTGAACACGTCGGGATGTTGGTTGTCGTCTGCTGTGACATGCCACACGTGATAAAATGATCGATTGTCGTGCACAACACTCATTTATCATTCCGATCCGAACTGACACCCTACGGCGGCCGTGACGGGCTACAATCGGTCTGATATTGTGTAGTTTGAGTCTGAGCCATTAAAGATTCTGTTGGTTGCATTATGGGAAATGTAGGATGCAGTTTTTATCTAAGCCTCTGCCGCTTTGATTTCGACAGTCCTCATCCTTATAAAAGTGCAATACTACTGCGTACTACAGGGGTACACTCTGGACAAGTCACCAGAGGCTGACACATACAGACAGACAAGCATTCACGCTCACATTACCACACATCATATTAAAGTCAAATCAAATCTGTAACATGAGTCTTGAGTCTTTAGATTTTTCTGTTTTTTCTCAGTTTAGTTGGAAAGGGACGGCCAAAACAGAGAAACCAAGATGTGTTTTCAAGTTTAGCCAACTTAGTGTGAATGTAGTCTCAGTCTGGCTGTTTGAAAGCATTCAGGCACCAATTAATCACCTGCTGCTTTTCATTCACCCTCAGTGGTGAGGCTCCCCCCTGCTCCACTCTGTACCTTCTCCCCTTCATCTCTGACGGATGAAAAGCAGAGCACAGAGGAAGTGGCACATCGCGCTGCACCTCGCCATCCGAGCTGGCAGCACAGCAAAGTGTCCAAACAACCTTTCCCTCAAACAGTCGGCCGTTCCAGCTCTCGCCCTAATTGGTTGCAAATGCCTTTTAGGATGAGCCAGTGATGGCTGCGAGGGGTTTGTATACACAAGGCTCAGGCTCTTTAATTCCCCCATGATTGTTTTTTTTATGTTTTCCATACCTTTTAAGATAATTACACACACGCAGCTCAATTAAAGTCACTTTTATGAACCTTTTGAAGGAGGCTCTGGTCACTATTGCATATTTACAGTTGTTATTAATCTTCTCATGTAACCCCTTTGAGTTTGTGCGGATGTGAGTGTTCCTCTAAACCCCAATCATGCTGGAGTGGTCCTTCAAGTACAGAGACGGGGTTCCCTTTTGTCGGAGATCAGACGGACAGAATTGAATTGTGTGTCGGCCTGTGTAATTGGCTTCTGGTAAACATGTCTGTGGCGCTTCACGGTGCAGAATGTGGCATTGATTTGGCTGTTGTCGTGATGGTTTCTAACCAAGTGAAACCTCTCAGATGGGGATCTTTTTTCATGTTTACGTCTGCCTGCTTTTGGACGTTTCAAAGCGTTCGTACTCGAGCCCGAGTTAATTGTCTGAACGGAAGTGGAATAGTGTGGTAGATGAGTGTGTGAGCGTATTCATTCTTAAATCCTACATGTCTGTTCTTGTGAGATGTGATTCAGTATCATTTTGCGTGCGTTCTGGTGTTAGCGCCTGTGCGTGCTGTACGTTTGTGTTTTCGGAGTGTTTGTATATGCTCAGTGTGCAGGTCTGGGTTCTGTCCACGTGCAGGATGTGGAGGCCGAGAGCCACGTCTGCGTGTCTGTTGTCCATAGCCGCTGTGTGCCAGCGTCTTATTCCCGCTCAGAGCCATCCATCAAACCTGGCAACTTGAGTCAACTTCCTGAGAAACTCTGTGATCCAAACAAACACAGCCTGGACTCGTATGTCAGGCCAGTATTGGGGCTGAAAAAAAAAATATCCACTGCTGATCTGTTGGACTTTAAGTTTCCTTTCTGATCTGCTTTAATGTCATACTGTACACACTGTCACACCAACATGCCAACATACTGTAGCACTAATTCGTTTTCTCCAAAAAGAAACCATAATTGCTGTTTGGAGTGAGTTCATTGGCGATGTGTTTTTTTTCCAGTAAAAGAAGAGCTACGTTTTTGTACCACAGAAGGTGGTCGGGGATGTTGGATGGCAGGATTTTGCATGTGGTTAGGATGGCTTCTAAAACACTTTGGTTAAGGTGACGGAGTTTTGGTTAACTATTAAAAAAGTAAACATGTTACGGCTGTCCCGAATACCATTTTTTGGGCTACAAAGCTTCGGTGAGAAATATTCTAAAGTATTGGAAGCTTCGGGACAGTGCTGCTGCCGAGCAGAGATATCCGTCTGAGAATAACTAATAATAATTAATGTTGAATATGAATAATGACTAATGTTGTGGGATTATTCCTTATTTTTAATGGGCTATTTTGAGATTATTATAACATGCTTATGTATGTCTTAGTATGACATGACAATGGATTCATCAGGTTTTCTAATTTCATATGATGCCAGTATCTTCACTTTAGCTTTAAAACTGAGCCCACTACAACCTAAAAATCACAAGTTGCTTTAATAAGTCAAAGAAAATAGTGGTGTTAAAATGAATTTACATCAACGCATTATTAGCACGTTAACTTTGACAGCCCTGGTCACTTGTTGCGATGGAATCCATTGTGATGTCATACTAGCTTGTCTTGAAGGAGGTTAAATAATGCTCCGAACTAACGCTAAATTTTGGCAAGGAAAAACTTGTCATGGCCATTTACAAAAGGGTCCTTTGACCTCTGACCTCCAGATCAGTTCTATGGGTACCCATGAGTCTCCCCTTTACAGACATGCCCACTTTATGATCATCACATGCAGTTTGGGGCAAGTCATAGTCAAGTCAGCACACTGACACACTGACAGCTGTTGTTGCCTGTTGGGCTGCAGTTTGCCATGTTATGATTGGAGCATATTGTTTTATGCTAAATGCAGTACCTGTGAGGGTTTCTGGACAATATCTGTCATTGTTTTGTGTTGTTAACTGATTTACAATAATAAATATATACATACATTTGCATAAAGCAGCATTATTGTCCACTCCCATGTTGATAAGAGGATTAAATACTTGACAAATCTCCCTTTAAGGTTCATTTAGAACAGATAGAAAATGTGCGATTATTCATGATTAACTATGGACAATCATGCGATTAATCGCGATTGAATATTTTAATTGACAGCCCCATCTTCGTTAATATCAGCTGTCAAACTGTTGGACAGACTGAAGGCCAGGTAGACAGACAGGTAAACTGACTTAAGTTAGCAGGTATGGAGGTGGGATGTTGACAGACAGCAGCCACGGTGTACAATGAAATGAGAGGAGGCAGAAAGGGAGAGAGTGAAGGACGGGACAAAGAACAGGGTGGACGGACTGTAGACCTGCATCCTATTTGGCACGAGGAAGAGACGGAGAGAGCGAGATGGACAGATCCAGGAGGACGTCTGGGTGTATTGAGAAGCCCGAGCAGATACCTGCACTGTGTCATCCTCAGTAAAGAGGGGGGGAGGAGGTGGAGGAGGAGGAGGAGGAGGAGGAGGATGTGGGCCGGGGTCTTGCTCGCCTGCCGGATCTCCTGCTGTTCACACGGAGGGGGAGGACTGTTTGTTTAAGTGGCTCCGCATGGCAACCACTTGTGAGCCGCTCCTGTGAAAGCCTCCGCTGGCTCAGCATGGAGGTGGGGAGGGTGCATCCCCAGACGAATAAACACCGGCTGACACTTTCCTCTCCTTCCTCGCTCCCCACCCAACTGCCCCCCCCTTCCTCAGTATCCCCCATTTTTGCACTGTAATGCTGCTGGGTTAATACATTTATTGGCATCTAAACTTAAAAATAATGCATTAGAACTAAACCTGTATCATCATCATCATCTGTTGGGATGCTGTAACTCAGTCTTTTTGTCATCTCTTTCCCAACATACTGTAATAATACTGTCATCAGCCACTTTATTTATTTACTCTGACTGATATCCAGACATGAGTAACATCTGCAATCTTGGCAATTTGGGAAACGATGACTCAAAATGCTAATAAAAACACTCTCTTCATTTCCATTATTGAAACCAGTCATTTCCTGTTTCAAAACTGTATTGATTAAGTGTTGAATTGCACTTTATTCGGGGTCATCAATTTGGCGTCACCGTTTAAAATTTAACACTTTACTGCTCTAAATACCGCGTGTCCAGTGATTGACAGGAAGGACTGGGTAACATTGGCAAGAACACACTCAGACTTTGACCAAACCAGTTGCACTTTTATGTTTGCAATGATGGATGACCTCATTCTGGAAGTACAAGAACTGCTCAAGAATGACCACATGGCATCAGAAAGAGGAAAACAAGCCTCTGTAACTGCACTGAATGTATGCAGACAACAACCTACACTGCTGGATCAAACAAAAAAAATATAAGTTGTTTGAGTTTCAGTAACACAACCACCTTTCTCTTTCAGACATGGACGAGTGTGAGAACGACTACAATGGGGGCTGCGTCCACGAATGCATCAACATACCTGGCAACTACAGGTGTACCTGCTACGATGGATTCATGCTGGCGCACGACGGACACAACTGTCAGGGTAAGAAGAGACCCTACTCCTAAATGTGGCATCATGGGTGATTTTCATCTGGATGTGATGATGCTCAGTGGGACTGAAGTATTAAAAAAAATTCATTAATTTGTTTTCAAAATAATGAAAGATTCTAGACCTACAGGGAAGTCTACGATGGAGTATCAGGGCCATTGTAGGTTAAAAAGAAAATTACAGAGCCGGGGTAATATTCTGAGAAAAAAAAGCAAAGAAGGATGAAAAAGTCATACATACTGTTAGCTATTATCTGAGATTATAAAGTTATAAATTTGCAAGAAAAAAACATGGATATTCTCTGAAATTAAAGTCACAAATTTACCAGACAAAAAAAAAATATTATCTGAGAACATGAAGTCATAAATTTGCGAGACAAAAACTTGGATATTCTTTGAGATTAAAGTCACAAATTTACGAGACGAAAATGTAAATATTCTCTGAGATTATAAAGTCAGAAATTTGCGAGAAAGAAACTTGGCTATTATCTGAGATTTAAGTCACAAATTTATGAGAAAAAAAAATTAATATCTGAGATTATAAATTTCTAAATTTGCGAGAAAGAAAGGTGGCTATTCTCTGAAATTAAAGTCACAAATTCACTAGACAAAAAAATATTATGTGAAGATTAAAAAAAAAATTAAAATCACAAATTTATGAGAAACAACTTGAGTATTCTCTGAGATTATAAAGTCATACATTTATGATGAAAAAAACTTTAAATATTCTCTGAGATTATACAGTTGTAAATTTGCGAGAAAAAAACTTAAATAATATCTGAGATTATAAATTTATAAATTTGCGAGAAAAACTTGGATATTCTTTGAAATTAAAGTCACAAATTTACGAGAATTTTTTTTTATTTTTTTTTTAATTTTTTGTCAAGGAATTCCTTTTACTTGCAAGGTTGGATCAACCTCTCATTAGTGAGGAGGTGCAACAGTGTGGAACATGGCGATATATCTTTACATCTGTCCATTGCATTGTAGTTTCTGATGCACGCCATCCAAGTATGTTGTTTTCTTCTGAATAGGTCCAGATCACAGCTATGTCTCTTCAAAGTCCGGATGTGTATGATAATTTAGACGATTCTGGACTAAAATCAGTATTTCCTTTATTGCTAAATCCGATTGCAAAGTATGATTTGATTAGGTCGTCCACTGCAGACACAACACATGGTGTGAGGAGGCTGATCCAACCTTGCAAAGTGAAGCACAAAAATTATATATTTTTTTGGTTTAGTCAAAAAAAAGAAGAAAATTCTTGTAAATTTTATTTTTTTCTCGTAAATTTACGACTTTAATTTCGGAAATTCAGAGTTTTTTCCTGCTGTCTGCTGCGCGTGTAAATGTTAATCTATCCTCGGTGTGTTTCGGGTGTTTTTGGGTGTGTGTGTGCATCCATCTGACTCAGTGTATGATGGTGAATAGAGATGTCTGTCTGTCTGTGCTTAAGAGAGTTTGCTTAAGGGTGCGTGGATGTTCTTGTGTGTGTGTGTGTGTGTGTGTGTGTGTGTGTGTGTGTGTGTGTGTGTGTGTGTGTGTGTGTGTGTGTGTGTGTGTGTGTGTGTGTGTCTGTAAGGCCGCCTGGCTCAGCTCGCCTTTCTCCGGAGAGCCCCTCTGTCATCGTTTGGAGGGTTTCCATGATCTGGGTTGTTCTGTGCGTGTTCCTCTGTACTGTTGGGAGGGCGGTCGGGGTTGAAGAGTTCTCCTACAGATATCTGGCTGTGCTTTATTACTGACAGATCCAGCCCATTTAGCCGGCGCTGCGTTATTGACTCAGTGTCAGTCAGAGTAATGTTTTTTCTGCCCCGTGTGCAACACGTAGTTCTGCACGGATGTGCTCAAACACATTTCATCCCGTCAGTCCTCCAACCGCTGACTGACAAGAACAAAAATCAAATCAGAAACATAAAAAATGTCGTTTTGGATGCCCGTGTGTCTTTGGTGGGATATGTTTTGGCATTTGTTAAGTGTTGTAGCTCATTCTTTGAGCCTTTTTGGAGAGATTGAGTGAGAGATTGAGCGCTAAAAGCAGCAGCCAGCGGCGCAGAGAGAGTAGCTGCTGAGTTGTGGATTCACCTTAAGACATACTAGATAGAAAGCAGAGTTTAAAGACGCCCCGCCGGCAGAATTCAATTGTCCCTCATCACACAAACAAAGGGCCAAAGATATTAAATGACAACACTATTAAAAACC
This sequence comes from Sebastiscus tertius, assembly GCA_916701665.1. Taxonomy (NCBI): domain Eukaryota; kingdom Metazoa; phylum Chordata; class Actinopteri; order Perciformes; family Sebastidae; genus Sebastiscus; species Sebastiscus tertius. The sequence goes on from CAKAOH010019590.1 coordinate 47,031, forward strand.
CATCCCTGTGTTGAGGTTCCAACTCGCCTCCGTGGTTTCTATTGGATGAGAAAAAAGGTTTAAACGTGGCCGCACTGTAATAAAGTAATGTTTTACAGAAGTTAAACTGTCGTTAATCACAGACCTGATGAAAACAACATTTGTTTTTACACCACGATGCCAAACATCCCAAATGTTCTGTTCTGTTTTGGCTTCCAGATTTAATTTGGCACATCGGTATTCTTTCTGTGAAATTAAAAAGAGAGATCAGCCTGTAAAAGTTTTACTTCATGACGAGGCTTTATGACTGACTGAAAGATCCTCTACGGGGTGTCATCATAGCACTTGTGCTTGCTGGCTCATTACTAATGGAATGCAGATATGGGAGTGACTGATAGAAACAGCTTTACAACAGTAGGAATCACACGTCTGATTAAAACAGGGTTTAACCCAGTTTAAATACTTATTTAAAAGGTTACATAATGTAGGTCTAATCCTGACTGTAGGTTCAGAGCTACTTCCTGGTTAAATGGGCAGAAATTACCTACTATACATAGCAAGGGTCTGTTATACATAGAAACGGTCTGTTATACATAGCAAGGGTCAGCTATACATAGCTACGGTCTGTTATACATAGCTACGGTCTGCTTTACATAGTAACGGTCTGTTATACATAGGAACGGTCTGTTATACATAGCAACAGTCTGTTACACATAGTACCAGTCTGTTATACATAGCAACGGTCTGTTATACATAGCAACGGCCTGTTATACATAGTACCAGTCTGTTATACATAGCAATGGTCTGTTATACATAGCTACAGTCCGCTTTACATAGTAACGGTCTGTTATACATAGGAACGGTCTGTTATACATAGCAACAGTCTGTTATACATAGTACCAGTCTGTTATACATAGCAACGCACTGTTATACATAGCAACGGTCTGTTATACATTGTACCAGTCTGTTATACATAGCAACGGTCTGTTATACATAGCAACGGTCTGTTATACATAGCAATGGTCTGTTATACATAGCAATGGTCTGTTATACATAGCAACGATCTGTTATACATAGCAACAGTCTGTTATACATAGCAATGGTCTGTTATACATGGCAATTGTAGTAGTAGTTCATTGTAGCTGTTAGCTGTAGCTGTAACATGCTTCCAATGGAAGTGATGAAGTTTAATCTGCAGTTAAACTGAGGCAGCAGGTCGAGCTTTAGCCGTGGTGGTGACCTCAGAGTCCAGACATCATCACACATTGGAGCTGCTGCGTAAAAATCAGATCATACTGAGAGACATGATGGAAACAACTATAAAAACCAAACCGTGGTTGTTAAAGAAACAAGTCATTTGCCAGTTTTCCATGTTGGAGCAGCGGGTCGGAGTGTCTCTGTAATTGCGTCTGACATGTTTTGTGTTGTTTATTTCCTGCCGTCTTGTCTGTAAATGGGCCCTGACTGGTCTGCAGCCCGTTAGCTCGCCGGTTAGCCGCCGTGTGTTGTGGTTAAGTGAAGAGAAGGGCCGCGAGGTTATAGAGGGATTTCACCGCACGTGTTTGTGCCGCTATAATTCAAACGATGCCAACCTGCTCTTTACGGCCCGGCGAGAGGAAGTCGGGCCCACGTCTGACTCCAACCCAGAGACAGCCTTTATTGGATGTTCATCCTTAATGAACTGCTGCTAATTAAAACCGGGTTACTGAGTTCAAACGAGGCAGTAAAGCGTGAAATCAGACACAAGATCCGTGTGATCGCAATCAAAGCCAGTCCAGGCCGAGCTCCGCTTTGTTTCTACTCCTTTCTACCTTCCTTTCTCTTCCTTTATTCTTCCCTTTCTTCATTCCTCCCCTTCTCGCCATCTGTATCGCCTTCCTCTTTACTTTTAATCACAGCTCCATTCTTTCTTTCCCCTCATCTGTTCTTTTTTAATCATTCCTTCTTTTCTTTCCTCCGTTGCTCCATTTCTTCACTTATTTCTTGTTCCAACAATCTTCCTTTTTTTCTTTTTCATTCCATCCCTTCATCCTTTCCTTCCATCCTGCCTTATGTCCTTCTTTCCTTCATTCTGTTTCCAGTATTTCCTTTTTTATTTGCATCCTTCTTTCATTCACTTCCTCTCCTCTCCTTTCTTGTTTCTTTCCTTCCCTCTCCTCTCGTTTCCTCTCTCCTCTTATTTCCTCTCCTCCTCTCTTCTCTTCTCTTCTCCTCTCCTCGTCTCTTATTCCCTCTCCTCCTTTATTCTCCTCTCCTTTCCTCTCCTCCTCTCCTTTACCTCTCCTCTCTTCTCTTATTCCCTCTACTCCCCTCCTCTCTTCTCCTGTTCTCTGTTTTCTTCTCCTCTCTTCTCTTATTTCTTTTCTTCCTCCTTCCTTCTCTCCTCTCCTCTTCTCCTCTCCTCTCCTCTCATCTCCTCTCTTGTTTCCTCTCCTCACCCCCTCTCCTCTCTTATTTCCTCTCCTCGCCTCTCCTCTCTTCTCTTATTTCCTCTCCTCTCCTCCTCATCTTCTCGTCTCCTCTGAGAGGTGATGAGGTTCTGCTCTATTTGCTGATTTATTTTGGAGCGTCTGCGTTAGAACGGACCGATGGAGGAGACTGACCTCTCTCTCTCTCTCTCTCTCTCTCTCTCTCTCTCTCTCTCTCTATCTCTCTCTCTTCATTACTGTATCCTTCTTCTCCTTTCTGTCCTTCTCCCTTTGTCTCACATTGTCTCCCTGTCCTTATCTCTTTGTCTCTCTCTTTGCTTTCCCCGTCTCTCCCTGCCTGTCATGCTCCACCTGTTTTTCCATCCACCTCTCTCTGTGTATTTGTCTTTTCTTCCTCTCTTCTGCTCTGTTATCCTCCTCCTCCTGTCTGTCTGCTGACCTCGGACTAACTTTCATCTAATTATCTTAATAGCTGTCTGGTGTCCTTTTCCTTTCTCTCCTTCTCTCTCATCACATTTTAAATCTATTTGTCAGACGGATCGCTGGATGTTTTTACTAGACTCAACCGTCATCAGGTAACAGCAGCAGAGGTTCGGTCCAGGCTGACCGGTCCGTGTGTTTATGTGGACGGTGTAAAGAACATACCGTTAAAATGGGCGCTGTATGGTATTTGTCTCTTCTCGGTATGATGAAGGTTGCATCAGGCAGCGCTCGGAGGAGAAAACCTGGTGGATAGTTGTTGGATGTTGGATCTCAGTGTGGACAGAGCGATGGGTCTGAGCTGCGTCTGAAAACTCTGACAGGCCGAGCAGCTTTTTATACTAAATCTATCACACACACTTCAGATGGGTCTGCTTGCTTGACCTCGCCTACGCCTCCAAGAACACTGATGCAAGACCTGGGAGCACCTGAGCCTTTCTTTCAGAGCTGTACAAATATATTATCTTCTAGACATTTGATGATGCTTTATAGGAGCAACGGGAGATCAAGATTAATCCTCCATTTGTAGTGTGTATATCCATATAGCCACGTTAGTTCGGATCCGAAAGTCACACAATAACCGAAACAAACTAAACCATCGAGGCAGTGGTAGACCAGCAACTTATATGTTCTGTGTGGTAAAATGGCTGTTTTGTCAATGGAGTCTGGTGGCTTTGAAGACAGCGATATAACGGCTTCAGTTCCCCGTTGGTAAGGGCTGTCTGATGGCGACGTGAAGCGGTGAAAATATTCTTAAATATGATGTACACTTTTATATAACATACGATTTTTTTTTCTGCTGCTCCCGTCCACCAGCCGCTTTATTTTGCCATCAGACGGCCCTTTCCGACGAGGAACTGAAGCCGTTATATATTGCTCTTTTCAAAGCCACCAGACTCCATTGACGAAAACAGTCATTTTTTTGCAATATATTGAATCATAACCTCTGTATCATGACACGTATCGTATTGACAGATTCTTGCCGATACACAGCCCTAACGTTGACTCAGCTGGTGCTAGCATTCACGTTATTCATAACCTTATTAATTAGCTTTTTTGCAAATGGCTGAGTGGGCGTTTCCATTTGAAACCCCCACCCCCAAAGTAGAACGCAGAAGGAGTCGACTTTTATGAAAAAGTTGCTTCCTGAAGTAGTCAATATTTCAAAAAGAGACAAAACTGGCCTGTTTGTAAGCAAAGAGATGACTCATAGTTTTAATTATGTGGCCTGTATTATGTGGTTTACCCTGATGCCAGCAGTATGTCTGTTTTTGCAAATGTGGGATGTCTAATTTTTAAACAAAATACTTGAATTTCAAACCCCATTTAAAAAAAAAGAGTGCTGGCAGAGGAAGGCCAGAGGATTAGGGTTGTAGTTCAGGTGATGCGTGTCATGTAGGATCTATATTTAGCCCACTTTAAGAATATATACGCCGCTACAGATTGGGTAATGCGTTCCTGTGTGTTGACTCATGGATACCGTATCGTCGCCGGCCTCTCTGATGCTTTATGTTTACTGTCATCACTAACCGTGGAGGTAAAGAGTGCCCCGTGATGCGTGGTAACCATATAAACAGGTCTTTGAGAGACTGACATGTCGGCCTATTGTCAAACCGCAGGTTAAGCTCTGCTCCAACCTTCGTCTTCACGCTGCCCGTCAACAAGGACCTCAGTGTTTGTTATAATGTCTCACTCCTCAAGTGTCTCATTCAGCAGGAGATTTACCGTATGAATGAGGGGCACACGATCGCACACGCTCCCCCTCTCTTATCCCATTTATTACACGCAGACACACAATTAATACTGGCAGCCTGTGTACACCCGGAGACAGAAAGCGTCTCGTCTCTCGTATGACGAGCTGTCATAACACCGCACGTCAGCCCTGTGGCTCGAATCAGCTGCGACGAGTTCAAAGATGCCGTAAATTAAAATCATATGTCTACTGGTGGTAGCTTCGTGACTCATTAATCATTGCTGGGAATATAATGTCAAGTTTGTCCTCAGAAGACATTTGTTTGCAGTAAGCTTTGGGGTTCAAGTGGCAGCAGAGCTGAACATTTGAAGCTCAGTGCAGTCGGAGAGGAAATTAGCTTCGGTTTAACCCTTCGGATTGACGCTCCTAAAAGCGACAAACAGCTCCGTCTGAAAACAACATTTTTTGTCCAACTTGTTTGTTTCTCCGTCAAAGTTCACACTCAATTTATTTCTTATTTTTCTCGCACGCTCTGTGCCCCGTCTGTGAAAAACAATAAAGACTTTGTGGCTTTTAATGGACCCAAAGCATGATATTGAGAAACCTCAGAACCTTGTGGTGTTCTGAACGAGCCTCGGATGACAAACTACTCTTTAGAAAATTGCAAGAGTGTTGAAAAAAAAAAAAAAGAAATCAGTTTGCGTGAGCGGGCAGGAAGTCGCTCCCATCGTGTCCCAGATGCACTGTGTCAACAAGTTAGGGCACTAATTGATTTAAGATTGCGTAATTGTGCTCTGATTAAAGAGCGGTTCCTTTCCTCTTCCTTTTGATTTTGACTTTATTTATTTGGTTTCGGCGTGGACACAGCTGGGCTCAATGTGTGTGTCGATCGTTCGGTGCCCTCTGTGAATGTCTGGTGCGCTTTGCGTCTGTTTATTTTTCCTTTTCCGACGCGTCCTTTTCATTCCACGGCGAGATCTGAGAGGTGGCTGCACAGCGGGGAGTCAGCGGCCGCGGTGTGTCGCAACATGTAACAGACAGGAGGTGGGAGGGGAAGGGGCTGATAAACTGAGGCAAAGTTTGAAAAGCTCACATCCTCTCCACATTAATGAAACACTCTTGATTTGTTTTGAGATTAGGGACCAAAACGTTTGGTAGTAGTTTCACGATTTCGCAAGGGTGTCTTTAAAAAATGTCAGGTGCCCACATGAACACTGAAACAGCCTTTTTTCAACTTAATTTCAACTAAATTATGCAGTTTGTCAACATCTGTTTTATCTTTTAAGATACAGTTTTCATTTTATTCATCTCAGAGTTTTCATTCACATATCTGGAGGTTAGCATCTTTCCCAACAAGCTAAGATGACATGGTTGATACCGCAACGTCGGATTGTTAAGAGATTAATAGTTTGTATAATAAAATGTTGATACTTGACGTCCGTATATCGATAAAATATTGTCACGCAAAATATTGCGATACTACGCTCTAGGTACCCCTCTAGTGTCAGTATTGGATGTGTCAGGAACGGCGTGTCAGTTTCCGCTCGTTACATGCGTAGTGTCTTTTCAAAATAAACTTCTGTGTTCACAGGAAACGTTGTATCCGCTCGTTACATGCATAGTGTCTTTTCAAAATAAATTTGTGTTCACAAGAAACATACATTTTCCACTTGTTACATGCACAGTGTCTTTTCAAAATAAACTTCTCTGTGTTCACAGGAAACATACAGTTTCCGCTCGTTACATGCATAGTGTCTTTTCAAAATAAATTTGTGTTCACAGGAAACTTGCAGTTTCTGCTCATTACATGCATAGTGTCTTTTCAAAATAAACTTCTCCATGTTCACAGGAAACGTTGTTTCCGCTTGTTACATGCATAGTGTCTTTTCAAAATAAATTTGTGTTCACAGGAAACTTGCAGTTTCTGCTCATTACATGCATAGTGTCTTTTCAAAATAAACTTCCTATGTAGGTTTACTTAGTTTTTAGGTTTTCTTACGCAACAAAACCACTTGGTTAGGTCTAGGAAAAGATCATAGTGACTGGCGTTGAGTAAGTACGTACTGTAAGTAAGGTAAAATTAGTCAATGTTTATTTTACAACATGTACGACATTTCACACGGGACACAAACAACAGCACAGATGAAAGTCCTATGTTTGTTTGATCCATCCTTCCTCCATTCCCACCCGCCTTTAGCAGACTTTTGTTGCTCTGACTGTCTAATGATGGCGACACTTTCTAGAACTCAGTTTTCTAGAGGTCATTTTGAAATGACTTTGTTAACTTGTTTGCATCTTCACTCACATATCTTTAGCTTCCCCTCCTCACTCTTCACCCCTCTTCTCTCTCTCTCCCTTCCCTACTTCTCTTCACCTCCCTCCATCCTCACACCACCCCTCCTCCTCCTCTCTGATGTGTCAAGCACATCCACGTTGTGTCTAAACAAAATTTTACGCAAGTTTACACAAGCACAATCAAACAAAACAGAGGGGCTCCGGTCGAAACTTGCAAAATGGCCCCATGGCCTGTGTTTATGCAGAAAGTTTGGCAGAGATCAATTGGACTTGGAGATGTCTACATTTCTTCTCTCTCTCTCTCTCTCTCTCTCTCTCTCTCTCTCCAATCCAGCCTGAAAATTAAATGCATCAGTCATATTAATGACATCTGTTAAACCATGAGATTTGCTTAAAACAGTGTAAGGAAGTGAAATGAAAACAAAGCCCAGAGTTCAGCGAGGACACTCATACAGCAGTATATTTACACAGGAACTGGAGGTTTACGGGTGTTTGAGTCCAAGACAGATTGAAGTCAGCTTTTAAATTTTGATTGCGCTCTCGTTCAGGATCCATTCAGAGAAAATGATGGCCTGACAGCTGAGATGATGGGAGCACTTTGAATGGATTTGTGGGCAAGCTCTGCACTTACCAGGATCTGATCCCAAACATGTCTGCAAAGCGGGGGGGAAGTATATTGATTTGTAATTTGGTAAATCCCAGACTTTTTGGTATAAGGTTTGGAATCTTGGATATGGGTCAGTTGGGGCATGAGCGTAAATCACACCATGACCATAACCCTTAAATCAAATCAAAAACGCTCTGGGAAAACTGGAATTTTGGAACTGGAGCTGTTGGTGCGCCTCCATCCAGGACGGGCTGAATTAAAGTAAACTGCTCACAGAGTTTCATCTGATCTGCTTCATGCTGGTGGACTTAGGCTCTGTCTACATATTTTCCTCTCTCCGTCCACACTCAAACACAAAAGCGACTCCAAACGCTCGCCGTGATATTTACATGTCAAGGATTTTTGTTACCACCCTTCTCACTCCCCTTTCCTTTGGCTTCATTACAGTCAGTTTGATAACAGTTATTGTCCTCACTCTGCTGTCATCAACTGTCTCTTTACATGCATAATTATACCCCCGCGACACAACGTAGTCGGGGGTATATAGCGCTCAGCATGTCCGTCCTTCCGTCTGTCCGAAACTTTTGTTTCCGCAGCAGAACTCGGAAACTATTTAACTTAGGAACTTCAAAAACTGTGATTTTTTTCAATTTACAGCTGCACATTGAGCATTTGACTCCTCCCCTATGCTCACTAAGCCATGAGCCATGCTGAGGAAAGGGAGGTCATTCAGGTTTATGTCCATTGCCACTCTGAGGACTTCAGACCTCGCCTTCAATCGCCCAGAAAGCTCATTCAATCACCATTTGGCCTCTACATGTTTAACGTGGTCCTGCTTAGGCCTTCTGTGACTGCAACAGTTTTTCAAATGTAAAGTGGTAACAAAACGCCGGTAGTCCGCCATCTTTGTTATTGTTTCTGGCACATGCTCATTACACAAAGCAACAAAGGGCATGCGTGATCTGAAGAGAGGACGTCATTGATTCCCAAACGCCACACTGAAAAAATCTGCACTTTAGAGGCGTTTTCAAATAAAAAGGGTACAGCATCTTACAGTTGTTGTCAGAGAGTAGTAGAATACATTCAGTGGCATCAATGTCTGTGGGATCTTGGTTTTAATGGTGATATTGCCTTTGAAATTAAGATTGTATACCAGGTGAAGATAACAAAAATCTTATTTTTTTTTATTGCTTCTCCATTGTAATGCTTCTTACCTTTCAAAAGATACCATATATATGCCTATATGGTGCCTTATGGTTGAGGAGCTGGTCCTGGTTCATCATGGGTAGTTATGTTAGGCATTTTTTCCAAGAAATAGGGCGAGGACGCAGGAGGCTAATGTGTGAGATTTGTTAATTTCATAACACTTTTGAATTGCACAGAATTTGATTCCAACTCAAAAAGGAGTCATTGCAGTGTTCATAGTTATTCCCCCCTCCCCTAGCGTTAAGTGGGTCGTAAAAGTTGGGGGCTCGTCCGGGATTTTGGAAAAGGGAGTTTGGTAAGGTGGAGTTGTTGTGACAGCCGAAGAGTGTGGTTTGTTGGCCCGCGTCAGGCTTGGTGTGTATTGAAGTTTGTATGCCTGTTTCTAGCCGTGACGTGAGCAGTAGATGCCCTAAACCACCTGATGGTACCCGTTAGGTTAAAACGTGTGTAGGCTCAGGTAGAACAAGGTTGGATGTGGACATGATGAAAGCCAAGCTGTTCAGAGCATGTGTCTTTCTTGTCTTTTCTTTCGTCCTTCTCCACAGTGTATCTATGTTTGTGTAACCTGTCTGCACTGTCTGCTAGGTCAACCTCAGAACCTCAGACTAAACACAATGGAAAGCCATCCACACTCACACTCACACACACACTCACACACACACACACACTCACACACATGGGCAGCCCTGTCTGATCCCTGTTAAAGTCAGTTGAGGGTGTTACATGTTTGCAGTTCACTTCAGCCTCATCAAAATGGCCCATTGGAAATTTACAGGCCTTTCAGCGGCACAGTGGGGCCCTATAAACACACCAGTACGTGCACTCACTCACACACTCTGTAGATGCTCACGGTGGCAGATTGCTGTTACTGCACGGTGCCAGGACTTTGATTTTCAACCACCTGCGGCGCCGGGATCAGACGATGTTAGGACACCCTGTCTGCCCTCTGTGTGTGTGTGTGTGTGTGGGTGTGTGTGTGTGTGTGTGTGCACGAGTGGCCCTCTCACATTCCTGACTCCGGTGTCATCCCTCTCATCGGACATTTCCCGGCACATAAACTTTCATTGACACGTGTTTGTTTATGAAGCCTAATTGGCTGCTATTCCACCATGACTTTATCTCTCTCTCCCTCTCTCTCTCCCTCCATGTCTCTCCATCCTCACAGATGTGGACGAGTGCGTGGACAACAACGGCGGATGCCAGCAAGTGTGCGTCAACACCATGGGGAGCTACGAGTGTCAGTGCACGGACGGCTTCTTCCTCAGTGACAACCAGCATACCTGCATCCACCGCTCCGATGGTGAGGCCAGAACACTGAGTACCGCACTGTGAGAGCTGAGAAACATGCAGAGCTTCAACTCAGGGTTACATAAAGCTACTCGATGCTCCTTGCTCAATCTTTAACTAAACACAGGGATTAGATGGGATAAAATGTTTTGGGTATTTTGGGGGTAACCGGATCACTTTGCTAGAATGACTTGAGAATACGAACAAGCATTTATTTATTATAGATGGAGGGAATTCATGCAAAGTCATTGGCAGGAAATTGACAGATGTGCAAACTCCCTCTGCTTCTGACTGGATGTGTCAAAGACAGTTCAATGCAGACCTTTAGTCTTAATGTGTTGATTTTTCAGACATGTTATTGCTGTGAATATGATCCTACAGGCATGGATATTAGCAAGCAGCCCAGTCGTACAGCACTTTGTGAAATAGTCACGAAATTTGTATTGATTCGTGTACATAGACACAGATTTCACATTTGTTTTCGTACTTAAGCCATGTAATTGTGAACCAGGATGTATAAAAAGCGGCGAGCGGTGGAGGCTTCTACTGGGAAAGTGGCTGCATGTCCGCGACACTACACGCAATATCGTGGCTGCTAAGTTAACGCTCCCGGGCGGTGAACTGGAGACTCGTTGTCCGTTGTACTCATACACTGCAGCTGGTGCACCGCTGCATGAAACGCACTAATCTTGTCGTTAAAGGTTAATAATCGGTTAACGAGGGTCGGTTATCCGTTAAGAAAAATGTCAAAATTAGCATCCATAGCCACTTCCGGTGTTATTTTCACCCAAACCACAATCCTTTCCTAAAGCTAATTAAGTAGTTTTTGCCACAGAACTTCTACACTTAAGTTACGGCACTTCCAGTGTGGTGTAACTTAACCACAATCTTTTCCTAATCCTAACTAAAGGGTTTTATTGCCAAGTTGTTTCCTGTGAAGACGGAAGATTATTTTGAAAAGACTGGAGTGGAAATTGGTGCTGGACATTTGTAGGAAAAATTAATGAAAAATTGAGGAATATCTTTTTCGTAAGATATCGTACGAACCGTTGTATGACGAGGAAAAACATAATTTTTTAGATTTTTTTTTCTGGTAAATTTGTGACTTTAATCTCAGAGAAGTTTTTATTGCAAATGTACGACCTTATAAACTCAGAGAATAAAAGTCGGCTCATTTTCTCAGAGACTTCTATCCAATCTGACTTCTTTTTGCAACCAGAGGAGTCGCCCCCTGCTGGCTATTAGAAAGAATGCAGGTTTAAAGCACTTCAGCATTGGCTTCACTTTTCAGAACCGGAGGTAACCGCCTGGGTTTTTTCCCGTAAATTTACAAGTTATATCTTGGAAATTCAGAGTTTTTTTTCTGAATTTTACCCCCCTCCTCTGGCTCCGTAATTTTTATTTATTTATTTGTTAATACACCACCATAGGTCCACATCCCACACACTACATTCATGTTTTTCCTGAGTCTGTAGTGAGACAGACACATTTACTATCCAGGCGACTGTAAAACGGTTTGACCCTTTACATGTTGATCCTTTTGAACATGAAGCTACTTCAGTCTTGAAAAGAATCGCCCCTCGTTTTACATCCCTGCTCTTTGCGCCTCCTAAAAAGTAATCTCCCTTGTGCGTGACCCCGTGACAGGCTTTCTGGATCACAAGGAGACGTGGGATTGGAGGGCACTGACATCACGCCTCTGGCTCGGTCAGTCGCCCCCCCCACGCCCACAGTGGCACATTGGGTTCCTTAAAAATCGTTTGACCCCACTACCCTGGCATCCCCGACCCGTTACGCCTGTCACATTTAATTTATGGGCTCAATCTGCGGCGGCGAGGGGTGCTGAAGGAGCGGCGATCATGAGGTGAGGAAGGGTGGCCTCCTCCTCCTCCTTCCCTCTACGCTCACACACACCAAGCACAATGCTCACATGCATGCGGCCGTGAATGGGGACAGTGTGGCCGCGGAGTTCAAAGACGGACGAGAGGACGGTCGTCTTTGCGATGGCACAAAAAAGGATGGAGGAATGCGGTGAGGGTGAGATCAAATACAGGAAGAGGCTGCTACAGAGTGACCTCTGCTTTATCCTCGGCCTCTCTTCCCCCCCGGCTGCTCCTCGCAGCGTGAAGGCGTGTTAGGGAGCCAGTGTCAGGATGTGACTTAGAGGATTCTCTGTGGAGACATTCAGAGAAAGAGGTGAAAGAGATGCAGAAATAGAAGTGTGTTTGCTCACTGGAAAACCCCATAAACCAGCATGTGAATATATCTTCCCCTCGCTCTTCTCTCCTTCAAAACTATTTCCAAAGGTTTCGTTCTCACTTTGTACGGTGGAGTAGACACCACAGAATGACACCACAAATTAAAAATGCTAATTGAATTACCAAATCCAATTTTTCACGGAAAAAAAAGGTCTTTAAATTCCATATTCTTCAAAAAAACTCTCTATATTTTCTGGATGAGAGCAGCGACTGTGTCAACATGTGTAATTCCCGCTCCTGTCAGAGGGATGTTCACGGTAAACAAGCAGCGAAGATGCTTGTGGTATATTGCCGTTGCCATGCTCTGGCAGGCTGTTCTGAGCCTGTAAACCACCACCACACAGCCCCCTCCACCCCTCCACCCCTCCACAGATCCTCAATCAGACACTTGTCTCCTGTCCTTCTCCTGCAGCAGGAATAGCAGCAGCATCCCGGTGTCCCACAGGAATCTCCTTCCACATGGTTTTTTTCCATCGTAATCCCCCGCTTCTCTCCCTCCTTCATCTTGTCTCTTTTCATTCACTTCTCTTTAATTCATCTTAAACCAGACTGTGGATCAATCTGACAACATAGGGAGCGTCACAGATATTAAGTTTTGATCTTGGTTTTACTTATTTATATGTAGTTATTAGAGCTGTCAAAGTTAACGCAATAATAACACATTAACGCAAATTCATTTTAACGCCACTAATTTCTTTGACGCATCAACGCAACTTGCAAGTGTTAGGTAGTAGCGGCTCAGCTAGAGTGAAGATACTGGTATTATATGAAACTAGAAAATCTAATGAATCCATCGATACTAACCAGGTCAGACAAGCTGGTCATGAAGGAGGTTAAATAACGCTCCAAACTTAAGCTACATTTTGGCGAGGAAAAGCTGTCATGGCTATGTTCAAAGGGGTCCCTTGACCTCTGACCTCAAGATATATGAATGAAAATGGGTTCTGTGGGTACCCACGAGTCTCCCCTTTACAGACATGCCCACTTTATGATCATCACATGCAGTTTTGGGCAAGTCATAGTCAAGTCAGCACACTGACACACTGACAGCTGTTGTTGCCTGTTGGGCTGCAGTTTGCCATGTTATGATTGGAGCATATTGTTTTATGCTAAATGCAGTACCTGTGAGGGTTTCTGGATCAATATCTGTCATTGTTTTGTGTTGTTAATTGATTTACAATAATAAATATATACATATGTTTTCATAAAGCAGCATATTTGCCCACTCCCATGTTGATAAGAGGATTAAATACTTGACAAATCTCCCTTTAAGGTTCATTTTGAACAGATAAAAAACATGCAATTAATCACAATTAACTATGGACAATCATGCGACTAATCGTGATCAAAAAATGTAATTGAT
>CAKAOH010019591.1:0-38941 GCA_916701665.1 Sebastiscus tertius
TATATATATATATATATTTATATATATTTTTTTATTTTCTATAGTTATATTGTCTTTGTGAATTATTTTGGTTATGATAATTGTGTAGTGAAAATTGAAAATCTGATATATACCGTATATACTGAGAAAATATACATTATATAATTAAATAACAACATTCATTCTGTTGCTCTGTTCCATCTTTATTGAAGTTATGCTGAAGAACTTTTAATAAAATGTTGACAGTAATCAGTGCTGAGTACTGTTGTGAGGTTCTGGTTGAAGTTTATATTTATGTTAAGTTTAAGTCTAAGTCTTTATGTTATGTTCATGACTTTTCAGCTTTATTGCCCAGTTTAAATCATTTGTTGTAATAATACATTATATATATATATATATATAGATATATGTATATATATCTATATATATACATATATCTATATATGTATATATATAATCAGAAAGAATGATAAGGCAGAAAACAAGTCATCATCGTAGATGTCTCTGTAAACTCTGTTGCGTGGCGCAGCAGTAGGCTGCAGTATCATCATGTTTCCCTGACACTCTCCTTCCTAATGCCAGCCCCTGTCACTAGGTGTCAATTAAAACGTTTTTGGTCTGTTATCAGGGCTGTTTCTTGTGGCTCAGAGGGTGAATGAAAGCACCGGAGGAAGTGCACGGGCATTAGCTTTTGTGTTCACGGCTTGGGGGTAAAATTATGAGCAGACCCCCGGAGTCAATCCCTGTGCTCCTCTCAATCGTCACCTCTCCTGACCGCCGCTGAGAGATGCCTCAGACTTTTGTCACCAGCAGGTTATTGTATTTCTAATTAAGCCAGGTTAATCTCTCCAGCTTTGTGCCATTTGCAAAGTGATATGGGTGCATCACCATGGCAAAAGAACAGTTATTGGACCAACACGGGCCCTCCTGTACCAGGACGATGGAACGGAAAATTCTTCTTTTAATGCAGCAGGTTCTCATCCCAACTCGTCGCATACCGTCGCCTTGTCACTTTATTTTCAGCATCAAAACCACTATAGTTAGGTTTAGGAAAGGACTGTATGGTTGAGCTTAAAATGGGTTTACGTCATAGTTAATGGAACGCTCTGTGCGTTTCATACTGGCGCTAAAGGGTGCTGTGTGCGGTGGTAATGAATTCCGATGGCCGTGACAAAGCCTCGGTATTTAACGCCTTGGGAATAAGGAGCGTTGCCCAGGAATATCCAAAGTTTGGAATACTTTGAGGCATTTTATGGCTTTATTATCAAGTGGATAGTAGAAATATGACAGGAAATGAGGGGTGAGGGAGATGAGGAATAACATGCAACAAAGGTCGCCGGGCCGGATGCAAATTTGGGATTTTGTGTCATGGTCGGCACCTTAATCTCTAGGCCATAAGGGTACCCCAGATTTGCTGTCTTAATTTGCCAAAACTTCTTTGGGTTTTTTAACTGATCAAACTGCGCCCGCCAGTTTTATTTTTCTCAAAATGTCAAAAAAGACTCCAGACAGCACTGTTTAAAGAAACATTTGCCAGGCCATTGATTAAATCTATGTTATATTACATCCAGATTATTTTACAAGACTTATTGGACTTATTAATATAAGTAATACCGTAATATTAGGTATTTCCTATAACATCCTATTAATAACAAATCATAATATGTCCTTTGAAAAACCTACCTGGTTATTGGTCCAAATGATTATGGACATATTATATGAAAAATCCTCCAAATGAGTATTTTACATGAGTTGAAATGAACGTATTTCCTCTGAAGGTTCCTAACCAAACCATCCATACAGTACCTGCTGATGTCTCTCCCTGTGTGCCTGGTGTGTTACCTCAGTCATCTCAGATGCTAAACACAGTGACAGTGCTCATGTTTGTTCTGCCGGCTGGGTGTGTCCTACAGCCTAACTAAAGAACCGAAGCCGTCCTCCCCACATGTGGAGCCGAGACACTTTTACAGAGCGGCCCAATGTTTGGGGACTTCTCTCTTCCCTCCGATCAGATTTCAGGCCAGAATAAAAAGAGTCTCAACACTTTTGTCAGTGGAATGAAAGACTCTCATCTCTCTGTGGGTCATTGTGGACAGAGGCCAGCGCCACTGTACATCCGACCTATTTACCTGACTCAGCAGCAGACTTCCACAGTCCAAACAACACAAAGGAGCCATCTGTAAAACAAATATGGCAGCAGGTTGATTCTGGCTTTACAGCTTTCCTGCTCACGATGTGCCGCTTGGTATCACATCGATACCTATTGATGACTATTGATGAAGTTCATTTCATTTGGGATTCAAAAAAAAAAAAATCATTATAATGACTTGGAGCTTGACACGTATGTTAACATGAGGTAGAATGTACTAAGCTATCTCTAAAATAGTATTTTTTTTCATAGTTGTGATTTTTATTCCTGATAATGACATTGTAGCCTTCTCACCAAGTTAATAGCTGAGTTCAAGTAACAAGATGACATCACTTTAAGGTGCTAAATTCGACATCCAGAGCATTAATATAGCAGCGTACAACTATTTGCTATGTAAAGATACGGAGGAGTAATGTCTGCACCATTCCACCAAATGGAAATATTGCGGCTTTGCATAATTCTAGCCCCATTTTCTTTAAAATTTGGCCTGATATATTTGGTATCTTTGGAGGCTTTGGAACTCTACTAGAATTTGGACAGTGCTTGAGCAAACAACATGAGTTTTAGTTGAATACAATTCAAATTACTTTATTTTCCGTGTGTTGAATCAAGGGAACAAATGGGGATGGGGGAAGTTCAAAGTTTAGTAGACGGATGGAGGTAAGTACAAAACCAGATGTGGCCAACGTATCCTCATACAGCGATTTGTATCATGTCTTACGAATAGTTATTTGTTATTTTTTGTGCATT
This sequence comes from Sebastiscus tertius, assembly GCA_916701665.1. NCBI lineage: Eukaryota > Metazoa > Chordata > Actinopteri > Perciformes > Sebastidae > Sebastiscus > Sebastiscus tertius. The sequence continues at coordinate 2,879 of CAKAOH010019591.1, forward strand.
CTCCTATGAATGTCCATCAACACGTGTGATGTGCACCTGTGCTAGCCCCTGCAGTGAAAAACCTGTTCAGGCAACAAAACTACTTGAAATAACTATATTTGTAATGTAACTTACGTACGAGCCGTGAGTTAAGTTACGTAACAAAAGTAAGGTAAAATCAGTCAATGTTGACTTTTGGTTTCACACAGTCACAAACAGCGATCTCCTGGGTGAAAGTCCTATGTTTGTTTGACCTGTCCACTGCCCCAACCTCCTCCCTATACGCAGACTTTATACTATGTCACCTGACTTCCTTAGCGGCAGCCCTGCATGTCCTGACTCACAATTACATGGGTTATATATGTATTACAGTGCTTTAATTTTCATAGGTATAAGTACAAACCGTGAATAAGAGCAGTCTGTTGTGGCCCTTCTGCAGGAGCAGAGACCTATATCAACGTCAAGTAGATATTGAGGGTGTGTGTGTGTGGTGTCTTCAGATATTTGTGGGGCCTTTTTTACTGTCCGTTTCTTATGGATGATCTTCAGTGGCTCTTGTTCTCGCCCGATGAGCTTGCTGCTGATCTTTACGATCCTGTTGAGGCATCCCTCCAAATCATACCGTAGTATTGAACACCAGTATGGATCCCACAAAGAACCTGTAGAACACCTGCAGGAATGATGTCTGTCCTGATCTTCCTGAGGAAGAACAGGCATTGTTGGCACTTGGAGAGTATCAGCTCACCATTTGTCTTAAAGGTATAAGCTTGTGATCGATTGTAGTGCCAATGAATTGAACTCCTCAAAGCGCTGTACTGTCTGGCCGTTTACTTCCAGGGTCAGGGCTGTGCAGTGGGCTGGCCCCTCCTGAAATCTACCAGCTTTTCTTTGGTTTTGCTGGGATCTAGGCAGTTAGACTGTAGATTTCCTTACATATGCGGTTATTGAGTTAGCGGTGTCAGTAATAACTGTATCGTCAGGGTACTTGATCTGAACTCCTGCAGTTGTCTGTGTGCAGGCTGAGCAGGAGTGGTGAGATGACAGAACCCTGTAGTACCCCCTGGATGTCAGGTGGGTTCAGAATGGTTAAAAAAATTAGACAGAAACGTATGACTCCATATGTGTGATGCGTAATCTAATTATGGAGAAATACAATGTGATATTTGCAAAAGCTGAAAATTCAGGAAAATTATGAAAAGGTCAACAAAAATGTCAATCAAATCAATTTATTGATTAAAATGAAAAGTTAAAAATGCCTTTATAAGGAATATGACTTGGTGACATTAAGCATGAAAATATCAAATCAAACGTATAAACAATATGTTGCAGATACATATTTGTTAAAGTGTGACTGACGTTTTAGGGAATCCGTGTCGATACATAATACTAGAGCTATGGGGGTATTGTATTGTCACAGGTGAAGTACGTCACCCACCTGTGCGACTGCTCCAGACAGCCGGTGGCAGGAGGCTTGATGCCTTCGTTATCCTCCATCCAAATCAAGTGTTGCAGTCCTCTGAGCTGCAACCTGCCGCCTCTTGCTGAGTGTGAATAGTACCATTGATAGGCCAATTAGAGGCCAGCAAGCACTTTGCCAAGTATCAGCCGGATTACCTGCCAACCTTGCTACTTCACCCCCCACACCCTCACACCCCCACTGTTATACAGCTTTCTCTTTCTATACATTTTCTCTTCCCCTCCCCAACTTCCCCACTGTACTCTCTCTGTCATCCTCCCCCTCACAGAGCCAGACCAGACCTGAGACGTGTCAGCTTAGCAGCTGTTTCTGGCCCTGACAACAGGTCACACAAACTGAGCCTGAGACAAAAAGGTTTGATACATTAAAGGTCAATAATCCCCAGCGTGATCCAGGGACCCTGTCCAGCTTTTGGCCCCCTCAATCATTCAGCCCCATCCGACCCTGACCTGCTCTCAACCACTTTTGAACATCTTGCGCATTGCACACAGTCCGGTTTCTATTTTTGTTATAATTGTCACACTATGATTTTTCATAATTGTCAAATATATCCTCAATGGATTTAATTTAAAATGACTCATTCGTGCCTTTTCTTTCTTTCAGAAAAATTAAATTGTAATACTAACGGGACACCAACTACTACTACTACCACTACAGTAACACTTTATATTAAGGTCCTTGTAATAAGAATTAGTTAATAGGTAATGAGGCCCTTATTATGTCCTTATAAAATTCTTATTAACATTATGTGTTGATAAGACTATATAAGTGTTAATAATAGCATCATAAATGTGTGTATTATTAAATTATAGGGTTGTCAATTAAAGATTAAAATACTTAATCGTGATTAATCGGAAATGAAACACATTGTTTTATCTGTTCAAAATGTACCTTAAAGGGAGATTTGTAAAAGTATTTAATACTCTTATCAACATGGATATTATGCAAATGTATGTATATTTATTATTAGAAATCAATTAACAACAAAAATGACAAATATTGTCCAGAAACCCTCACAGGTACACGAGTCTCCCCTTTACAGACATGCCCACTTTATGATAATCACATGATGTTTGGGGCAAGTCATAGTCAAGTCAGCACACTGACACACTGACAGCTGTTGTTGCCTGTTGAGCTTGAGTTTGCCATGTTATGATTTTAGCATATTTTTTAAGCTAAATGCAGTACCTGTGAGGGTTTCTGGACAGTATATGTCATTGTTTTGTGTTGTTAATTGATTTCCAATAATAAAAAAATGTGATTCTCATTTTGACAAGAATGCCGCCCTAGCTGTTTTATCAACACAGTCTCACAGCAGTTCATCACAAAATCTAAACTATTTGACTTGTGTACACAGACACAAATTTCCCTTTTTTTCACTATAGTCTTTTCGAAGTAAAACTACTTATTTAGGTTTAGATCGACTTGGTAAGGCTTAGGCAACAAACTACTTACTTGGGTTTAGGAAAAGATCGTAGTTTTGGTTAAAATAACTCCGGAGGCACCCGTAACTTCAGTACGGAAGTTACGTGACAAATAAATCAACTTTGACACAGACACCCCAACCACCCAAAGCTCCTCCCTACACGGCGTTCGCCTCTCTCTATACTTCCCGGTTCACAATTTTTTTTACATATAAATTGATTTTGTGCTGACCGTCACAAAAAAATTAACTGTTATGCTACTAGGCTGGTTACATATACATATGGGCGTAATGTTTGGGTGTCCGCATATTTTTAGCCATACAGTGTAGACTATTTTATGACCGTACAGTACAAAGTGCAGCTTAGAAGACATACTGTCATATGACTAACAATGTGGTGCTGGGACAGTGATGCTGCAGTGCTCCTCTCCCTTTCCCTGTCTCCTCTTAATCTGCGGCTCTTTATAGCCAAAGCCCTTATCCCTGTATAATCCATGGAATAAAGTTGTTTAGCTCGCAGCCTTCATCCATCCCTCTTTTTAATCAAGCTAATGGAGGCAACATATATTGTATTGATCCCTCTCGCCGCGGTTTTCACAATGAATCGACGACCATTCCAAGCAGAGCAGCCATCCCACATTTCTTTTTTCCCTTACTCCCCCCCCTACCAGATCCGCCCGCCCGCCTGCCTTGTGTTGTTTGAATAAGCACAAAGAGAGAAAAGCAAAACGTCTATCACGGTTGCATTTTTGCTGCTCAACTTCACAAATCTCACACCCTGCTTGACTGATGTGTAACCTCTGAGTGTCTGAGCTCTTGACCTGTGAAGAGAAGGCTTATATCTTCCCCCTGCTAATCTGGAGAGTCAGCTGCTGGGCCAATTCAAAACTCCTGTAACAAATCAGATGGCACCCAGCCAAGTGTCATAAGAAACAGACAGGTAATGACAATTCACTTACCCCCTATGTAAGAATCAATTCTCCCACAATGCACCTGTCACAGAGCCCTCAGTAAGATGAAGCCATTTCTTCCTACTGTCTGACACGGTAATTGCATGTTAAATTTTCTTTTTTTTTTTCGAAAGCTGCATTTGGGGGAAAATTGTGATGAATCATGCCGCCAAACTTTTTTCTTCCTACGTGAAATAAGATCACGGCAAGGTAGAAATAAATGAAAAATTCATCCACATTCAAATGTCGCCTTGGATGGGAAAGACTGCCTTCTACCAAATGGATTGAAATCAAACCAAATCAAACCCCTCAGCTCTGTGTTCCACTGCTGGCTGCAGAGTCAGTGAATCAGAATCAGCTCAAACTAGATCAGGACATGTTTTTATCCCGGAAAATACCTGAGACTGTTCTGTCTGGCTGCCTATGATGGAAGTAGATTTTATTTTATTTTACCACACCACACCAGTGCTTTATATTGCAAGAGTAAGATTAGGTTGTACTATTTTTATGATGTCCTTGTTTTATGATCATTTTAACTGTGTAAAGTGTCTTGGAGTATCCAGAAAAGTGCTATATAAATAAAATGTATTATTATTATTATTATTATTATTATTATTATTATTATTATTATTATTATTATTATTATTATTATTTTAAGGAAGTAAAAATGTTTGTGACCCATTACTATTTAAGTGCCTCCCAATAAAATATGAAATTAATAAATAGTGAATAAAATAATCAATATAAGTTATGAGTTTAGGGTCTCCGGAGGAAAAATGCTTTCTTGAGAGTATAATTGATATTTCTCTGTGTTTGTGTGTGGCAGCCCATTCTCTCTCCCAAGTCATCAAATATGGCACCTTGGTCAGTGGCCCTACGCGTCAAACTATGATGCTCAACGTGGCCGCAGTCATGGCGGGAGTAAAGGAGGAAGTCTGATGACATAGTATAAAGAGTGATAAAGCCACCTAAAATCCGTCAGTTTAAGCGTACGCTATACTTAGAATATTTTCACCGCTTTACCGGCGGGGGACATTCGACGGCCTTTAAGATGAACCTATTGCACCTGACAGAAGCAGTTAGAAGAAGAACATGTGATATCATGTTATAGTGTTTTCAAATCTAAAAATCCAGAGGTCAATGTGAATGTTTAAAATTGTAACAAGCTCCATTTTCAGCATTAATTTACAACAGCTTTGTCCATTTCACCATTATCCTATGATACTAAATGCTGCCAGAGATATTTCTCTCCCAGTCACTTTATCACCTGCCCATATATGCATATCCGTTTTGCTTTGCAGGCATACTGCACACCGTACTTTCTTGGACTTGAGGTAATGTCGGATGATATATCTCAGTCACTCCCTCTGAGTTACTTTCCTTAAAGACTGATAATGATTCTTGGCCCCTATTATCATTTAAGAGAGATCAAAGAGCAAAATTAGTCCCATTTTTCCCCTTTAAGTGACATAAGTGTTGACCCGGGAGAATCCCCGCCAGGCCTGCCAGAAATCATCAGGGAAGTAATGTTCAATTATGCACACCATTTGTTGTATTCCACTGGGCCAAATTAGAGCGGGAGGTTAAGGCGTGACAGAGGGTATCCCCATCACTTTGGTATCACTGTCCTAAAAGGCATTGACCTCTCGCTCAGATTAGTGCAAAGAAACACATTCAGCGTCATAACTCATTTCAGCATGAAATATTTCACTCCATATTAGCTTCTTCAACTTCTAATAGCCCCTTCCAAAGATTGCCACTTTACCATAGTATGAATACACATATCTCTAAAACTAAAGCAAAAGCCTTTCTGAATTAACATTATTGACTGAGGTGCAATTAAGTGCTCGTGTAATGGTTAATGGAAGGTTAATGTTAAAATCTCAAGATAAGGTGTGGGGCTTAAAACACATTTATTGATCCTAGAGCTCAGTGGGTGAGTTCACACATGATTAGATAAATGCTTTTCCTGCACATTTTCACCAATATATTGCCTTTTGGCTACTGCCAGCAGATTAGTGTGTGATTCCACACTCTCTTATGGCAGATGATATAACTTATGGTCATTTATATGTAATCGTTATTTATAAATTTAACGACTTTAAAAACCGTGAATCATTTTAGAAATCGATAGGTCAGGAATGAAAATGAAACTATAATACTGAATTAAAGGTAAAGAATTTCTCACACAAATTTATAACATTTTAGTCAGAATTAATTATCACGGTAGATTATTTCAGTATCTCTTAATAAATGTTGATGTGGTTCAAGATTTCCAATGCACATTTCTACTAATGAGAAGCGTAAGTATATGGTTAAAGTATGGTTCAGGAAAGATAATGATCCTGGTGAAATAATGTGTCATTTCCTCCAGGTTTCCACTCTGTACATTTCTGAAGCAGGCACCTAGGATAGCTGAGAAGATCAAATCAAACAGACTTCGTGTCGCCTTTGAATTCATGTTCACATATTTATGTATATTTTGTACTTTGTATTGCACTACCTAAATTGTTATGTTGACAACAATTTGTAAGTTATGCATCTTTCTTTATCCTGGATGATATGGTCATTTTTGATGTGATTTATTTTTGGCATTATGTAGGTATGTTATTTAACAAAAGTAAGGTAAAATGAGTCGACGTTGACTTGTGGTTCCATACGGGAAACGAGCAGCGTTCTCCGGGTGAAAGTGTCTGCGTTTTGTTGTCAAACAAACACAGGACTACGTAACTGCTGGACTTTATTAACGCCAGTTACATAACAAACTTCTTATTTTAAAGCAAACCATTTTCCTAAACCTAACCAAGTAGTTTTGTTTGTCTAAACCTTACCAAGTGCTTTTGTTGTAAGTAAACCTAAAAACTAAGTAAACCTACGTTGGAAGTTTATTTTGAAAAGAGATTGAGCAGAAACTGTCAATTCCTGTGAACATGGAAGTTTATTTTGAAAAGACACTATATGCATGTAATGAGCCAGAAACTGACACACCGTCCCTGACCAGCCCTTTCTCGTTCCAATGGGCATGTGATACCAACGCACAAGGCACCCTTTAGTGCTTGTATGGGACGCACCGGGCTTTCAAGTAACTATAATGTATCCCCATCCATGGCAATATTAAACCCTCAGAGAAAGTGCTCCGGGAGTGTGGTCACGTAGTTTATAGAGCGAAAAAACACACATAGGGTGATGGGAGGGAAGGTAGACAGGTCCAACAAACACAGGGCTTTCATTAAGGAGAGCGATGTCTGTGTTCTGTGTTAAGTTTCACTTTCACTTTATAACCAGCTGTGTGTTCACAACCTTTAGTTTCATTTACACTTTGCCAACGTAGTAATTTTAAGCCCCAAAATGTTGTTTTTTCTTAAACCTAGCTAAGTACGGTTGTTGCCTGAACCTAAGCAAGTGTTTTTGTTTGAATTCACAAAGTTAAGCACGTGTTTACTGCGACCATAAAGTGACAAAGCGCCAGTATGTGACGAGTTGGAATGAGAATGTGTTGCCCTGATACATCCAAAACAGACGTTAGAGGGGAACCTAGAACGTCATAGACTGACTGAGCATCAGTATTTGATGAGTTGGGAGTGAGAATGTGTTGAATATAACTCAAAATTGTACATTGCTATTTCCCATTAATTCTGCATGCATCCATGATGTCTCTAAATGACATGTTAAATTCGGTCTGAATGTACTTGAGGTGAAATAGGAGCCCTGGACGCCAGTGTCAAAGACAACTCTACATGTGATGTAGGCTATATCACAGCCTTACTCACTCACTGAACTAAGTGACGGTGTGCTACTCCCGGGTCGATAATGACTATGGAATATGAAAATCCTTGTGTCATCTCCATAAGCAACAGTACTGACTGCTCTCCATGAGAAACAATGCATGGCACACAGCAGGCAGGGTTGCCATGACTGAAGCGAACTGGCTGCGGCAACACTAAGCAACCTTTTTTTTTTTTTTTTCTCGACGCGGTCCTTCAAGCACCGAGTCACTTTCAAAGGCACTATGGCAAAGCTTCTCCTTTGAAAATCCCTTTCTTTCGTCTCACATCTGAGAGAATCATTGTCGATGTTACAGACAGCACAAAGGTGAAAAAGGCATTCGAGAACCTTTCAGAATTACCTTGGTTGTCCAGGAGAGTTTCGCCGCTCCCTTTTTGAGAAGTGAAGTGAACCTTTGAGGCACAAAATTGATTTAGAGTGAGAGCATCACATTGAGTTGAAATATAATAGGTGTCTGAATGCTGCTTTGGGGTGGGAATTGATTGAGAGAGAATGAGATAACATTTTCCCAATTCAGAAAACTCTGATTGAAGAAAGAAATCCTTCAAGAAATCTTACGTGATTATTGTGGTGCAAGAAATACAAACTGTAATGTTACACATCTTGTAGGATGTGCTTCAGAAACTGGGGGGTGGGAGGGTGGGGGGGGTGTAAGATTCATTGATGATATCAAAAGAGCACCCACCGTTGAGAGCATCTATTCTGAACCCGGAGCTAAGGTGGACAAAAAGCAGTGGCATCAATTCAGCAAGATTAAAAGAAAACCTACTGTACTATTGAGTGCATCAATTCTGGAGTACAAAAGAGGTAGGTAAGTGTCGAGATGAGGAGAGGGCTGGCTCTAGTCTCTACATAACCTCTTGCCCCGACACAAAGCAGTGGTTTGAACCTCTCAGAGCAGCCGCATACATACGGATAGGCTTGTCTGCATGCTAATTCCAGGGAGATACAATTTGAAGCACTAAAACCCTCAATGTCACATGCAAATCACGTCTCTTTTTAATTCCGTGGACACAAACTGTCAAATACTGCAGTGATCAGCTTGTAGGAAGAGTGATACCGGTACTGATTAAAAAGGGGAGAAAAAAAAAATACAGTCGCAATCCTTTATCCAGCATTTCACAAATCCATTTCCTGTCCCTTCAAAATATGATGTTTGATTAAAAAAAGATTGCACCTCATGTCTGATTGAGGTGTAGCAGCTGTGTTTAAATGATACTCTTCATTTCCAGCGTGTAGTGTGATTGCGGTCTCTTCCTGTGTGTGTGCTCCGAACGACATGCTTTAATATAGTCCTCACAAGGCAAGCGTGGGGAGGAGATAAATTGAGCTTGGCATCGTGAGCCATGGATTTTACTGCTGTGTTTTCCCAACAAATTAATTAACTTAATTTTTCTCCAGAAGGTAGAGGAAATTGGAAAGGTAGGGCAGTGAGGAAATGTTCATTCAATGTCATCTCAAGAGCGCTTACTCCTTCCCTGCTTGGGAAATCAGCATCCTCCATGTGAATGGGTTTTGCCCTCTGTAGTCTGGACTTGGGTACATTTTACATTCAGTACATTTCTGTCAAAATCAAAATAAATGAGCATATGTTCTATTGGGAGAAAAGAAGAAATTGGAGAATGTGTCCAAATGCCTAAAATGATCTATGTTTATGGGAAAAAATAGTGTGATGTTGTTATTGTGCTGCAGTTAGGAGATGCACAGGGTGGCTGGACATACTACGTGTTTGACTTTCACTCTGTAAACCACTGTTCACATTCAATCTCCTAACTCTCCAAATTCTGGTCGCCTACATTCATGATTGTGGTGTTTGCTAGAGGTATTTAACATGAACTAAAATTGAGCATAGGCCACAAAGTCAAGCTTTGCTCATATCACAGTCCTATCAGCTGATGCATCAGCTGATGGATTCCCCTCTATGCATTCATTGGCAAATCTCATACGGGGCGCCTTATTTAAGCTGCTTCAGTCTGCTTACCTTTGCTGCTTCCTCTCCAAGCCGCTCGCAACCCACCTCCACAACACCACCTCCTTTTAATACTGTGTTGGACTTATGTCATTTCTGTGTCATTGACGCCAGCTCTGTTCTTCACCCGGGGAGGGGGGGGGTCTTTGCTGCTGTTCTCCCTGCTTTGGCTTTCCATGTATGCATATTGAAGGGCAAGGAGGTGTGCAATACTGCGAAATATATATATTACTGCAAATGGAAATAAAGTTTTTCTTTCACTGAATTGTAGTTAACCGTGTGACTTAAAACCTTTTACACACCAAGTCCGTAACTTTTGTCCGAAATTGTAACACAGGTAAAAATAAATACAACCTCATATTGTGCAAATCACGTTTACACACCGACTCCGAAACATGAACAGGTTTGATTTTCTGTGTTTCTTTTCACATCCGTGGCCACCGTAAATGCAAACGTCATCATCCAAAATGGCATCTGAAAAAGCTGATTCACTTTGTTCAATCGTCTCCCACCACAAAGCACTTTATGACAAACAAAGTATAGAATCCAGAGATGCGTAATTTAAAGATAGATTGTGGCAGGTGATTGTAAAACCGCTTGGAATTGGGGCTGGTCGCAGAACAAATGATTAATGGAAGATTAGACAGTGATTGTGCTCTAGGCAGCTTCTTATGGATATCATTCATTCACTAGCCCCGTTTGAGAGACTAGGACTCAGTGTACATAGCATTTTTTATCGGACAATGGATTACAAAATGCATTCGAAAAATACGGACTTACCGTGCAAAGACCTTTACAACAACCTGTACAACTGCATCCATCTCAGCATGCTTGTTCCCATTGTTGTAGCCGTTTTTCTGTCACTATTCTTTATAGATGTAGCTAGGTAATCCCGTAGGGCAAAAGGCCGTCAATGACCAAGAAGGTTTTATGCCTAAACCTAGTCAAATCTTAACAATAGAGGTAGTAAATCAGTAATTGTAATAAGAATGTTGTCTCATTGATTGGCCTGGCAATCTGTATAGATATTCATATTTTCCAAAGGATTCACCTCTGTGTTTTTAGCGGTCCCTGACCTTTCTTGTATAGCACCAGGACAAAATATTAATGAAGACTGCCATGAGAATTAAATTATAAACCCTGTTCATTGTGGACATAATTATGACCAACCTTAATGTTTGGATCATTAAATGTCAAATATATTTTTCTAACTTTCTCTCAGGATAGAAATAAGGGACCACACAACAGTGTTGCATCAACTCACATCATGTATATATTCAGAATTCAGTTCACTGGGAATAGACCATGTGTGAACACCCACAGAAAATGGGAATGAGTTAACATAAACCAGTGTGAGGAGGTACCACTCTCCCCTCAGCCTAGGGGTCAAGGTGCCAACCACAAACCACAACATACCAAATTTGGGTCTGGGACCTTTGTTGTATTTTGCTCCTGAGTACACGTAGGAAGAACTAAAGTCTCTGCTCCGTTAAGAAACCTACTTTAGAAACACTACTACAATGTCCAGAACAATTTATATACAGTATATTCCAAAACTTTGGCTTGATTGCCTCGACATTTTGCATGAATAGTCATCTTCCCCTCAGGAAAAATAATGATTTTGGTGACTGCTTAACAAAGCCCTATTTTCCCAAAAAAAACAAATATGTCAGGATGAACTCTGGAAAAATATGGTAAAGGATTGAAAAAGACGTCTAGAATTGTTCTATGTGCAGCCCTAGAAAATATATACTGTATACTGTAGGTTTGAATTTTCACTCAATGAAACACAATATAATTTAGATGAACTAAGCAAGATAATACAGTAAGATATTACCCGAACATGGCTTTTGGTAACATGAGTTATTTAAGGGGACATTTGAGGGGTAACAGCTGATTAATAATCATCAACCAAACTTTTTTTAAATTGAATAAATGTAAAGACAAACAACTAAGAAAAAGTATTGAATATCAGTCAGTCAGAGAGTAAAGGGAAAGAAAGAATAGGAGCGAGACAAAGAGAGGGACAAAGAACATTACAGATAAGAACATAAAGAAAAAATCCACTTTGTTCCCGGCGGATGAGAGAAGGATCCGGAAGTCACTACAATCACGACAAGTTCTCTGCTAACTACAAATCACAAGCCCTCATTCATCCTTTGCTTTGGTTACTGTCCTCTGGACAATATGGTCAATCCCTCTCTGTTATGTGCCGTCCCATGAATTTAGTCCCATTGTGGGGAGAGAAGCAGAACCAATCAAACCCCAGTAACCAGCAATCAGCCTGGGACCCTTCAGCCAGGGCATCCCATGTGCTCCTACATCCCGAAAAAAAAAAAAAAGCCACACGCCTGGTTAAATCAGGAACCCGAAGACACTCAATAGCAGCCGCCGGCCTCTGGAGTTGGACCGTGCAGCATGACAAAATGATAGTGGGATGCAGCCATCACAGACACCTTCCAGCGGATACATTTAACTTCTGTCACTTGCACCTCAATGCACAATCAATTCAAGCCTTTCCCTTAATGCTGACACCTCAGTGCCATGAAATGCTCTTTGGGCAAAACCAAGGGAGCATAACATGAAGCATTTTTGGATATATATAAAAGGAGAGCAATGTTCATTTCAGCAGGCTTTTTTTTGACTGTCACACTTTCACTGAGAAAGAAGAGTATGGAATGTAAATAGCCCTTTTGATGTTGGCTTTCACAACTAGTTTGAAAGCTATTGATTGTATGTCCTGGACTGTGAGCTAGATGAATGCTCCTTTTCATTGATTCTTTTGATTTGAAACTAATTGCCAAAAAAAAAAAAAGAAGACATTTACAGGAAGTCAACAAGAGTGGGGCACTTACAGAACATATGATCAGCTTAACCATGGGTTGCTGAGATGTAATTGCACCTAATAAATGGCTGTGAAGTGCCCAGTTTCAAGTCTTGATCACCACTATTCCAATGCTTCTGCCCCAGCAATACAGCTCATCAAGCCTTTAGGATGTCTTTTTTTTTTTTTTTTTTCTTTCCAAGGCTCTGACAAAATAGTTAACCTATTCTCACAGCCATTAGCTATGTTTCCTCCAAAATGTTGTGCAAACTTTAAGGAAATTCCCAAAATGTCAGCAAAAGTAAATGCAAATGCAAATGAATTTGACTTTCCATCAATTAGAGCTATGCAAATCTTCATAGAGGTGAATAACAAGGTTATAAATTAAAGAAGCAATGAACTCTTGAAGTAGAAAAATTTGATTCCTGTTCCCCAAGATGAGGATGAATTCATGTTATTTTCATTAATGAATTTATACAACGTCTTTCTAGTCGTCTGACCACACAAAGCGCATTACACTGCACGTCAACATTCACCCATTCCCACAAATTCATTCACTGATGACAGCAGCTGCCATGCAAGGTGCTAATCATTCACACACACTCACACGACGATGGCACAGTCTCTTTCTCAAGGACATTTTGACATGCGGCCTGGAGGAGCAGGGGATCAAACCACTGGTCTTCTAATTAGTGGACTTTTTTTTGTTATAACATTTTTACCTTTTTTGCTTCATTTCATTTGTTGCTTGTGTACATTCAAAATCTGCATAAAGAACTAGTGGATGTAAACAAACTTATTTATAACTCTTATGTATATATCCTTTTTTTTCTCACAATAACGACTAAATATCTGTTTGATGAAGTCGTGCTCTGAGTCATTCATTTTAGTGTAAAAGGGTTAGTTATTAGGGTCACCAAAGCTAAACACAGTCCCAGTTCTGTAGCCTACATACATGATGAGAATGTGAACAAATGTGAGTATGCTGTCTGTACTTATGCTGTTCTAAGGCCGGCGTACTGGTGAAAATATTATAATGAACCAACATTAAGTTAGCTAGCATCAGATTTGAGCCCTGTGCCCTAGACAGGTAAGGCAATTGCACAAACCATTCTGCTACAGTATTAGTGAGTGCACAAACCAACCATTTCCAGGAAAGTGACAGCCCTCATTCGAACATTTTTAAAAGGTGAGTTGTTGCAGTAAAGTAGCAGACATTTATAATATGATCCACAGTGTTTCAGTTAAGGGAGAAAGAGTGCATAAAGGGAAGGTAAAGAAAAATTCAGCCCTCTGTTTCAGTGGCATTGTATTAGAAGTGTCTGAGAGTGCACTCCCTATCAATTAAAAGTAAAAGCTCCAAAACTGCAACTCCTGTGAGTACATCAAGAAACAAAGAAAGACATCACGATGGAGTGGTAATAAGCGTATTGGGTAATACGTTTGTTGGGTGCTGGCCTGCGCTAGCAGTAGCATGGAGTAAGGGTAAAGGTGAGCAAGGTTCAAGTCCTGATGGAACATCACAACGTCGAGGGTAGAAGTCTAAATGTCATCAAGTTTCATGAGGAGTGAAAACTTTTTTTAAATTTTAATTAATTAATATATTTTTTTCCTTTGTCAATCTAATTGAGGTGGTTGTGTGTCTGTTGTGTTTTTATTTGTGCTTGTTTTTGTCCTCTTGGGAGGATGCTGAGGGGTGGGGGAGATGTAGGTGAGCAGGGGATGGATGGGGATTATACTGGGATTATTTCATGTGTTGATTTGTTGTTTTTTTTTTAACTGCAAAAATTCCAATAAACAGAATTAAAAAAATGTAAATATGTGAAAGAAAGCATATCACATTCATATAAGAAAATATTGTATTGGTGTTTTTGAAGAAACCAAACATCTCCCCATAATAATGTCTTTAAATATATGATTGATGACACATCTGCAAAGGTCTTAATGTCTTCTTTAATTTCTGCATGTAGTGATTCACTTCCTTATCCTTATTCACTATTAGGTATTTATGATGAAGAATCCAGACCTTCTTCCAATAGCCTATATGGTGTAGTGAGAAACACATTCTTCCTACTGGGGAGTCAGCTGGGTTGGGCTTATCTCTACTTTCTTAACAGTAAAACAACCCAGTACATTACAGTGAGAACACCCTCCATACCGTGCAGCGCGTGCAGCGGCCCGTCGCCCATACTGTACAGAAGCACACATCAGACCGGGACACCGACAGCGGCAGAGAATTGAAGATGAAACTTAGAAATCATCATTGGACCAACGCACTGTCAATCTTGTATTCTCCTGGTTGTTGATTGGTAACAAGCTAACGGAGGTCATCCTCCCTTGGAGCATCATTTGACGTGTTTTAGCCAATCACAGATCAGCATGAAAAAAAAATTAATTGCACTGATTTGATAGAAGAGGTCCCACCCTAAGGGAGGACAGAGGGTCCCCGTCCTCCTCTACCCCCCACGATGACCACAACCACATCACACACACAGGCTGCCATTTCCCCTCTGACCTGCAGGAGTCGCTGTTGAAGCATTTCAATCAGAATGTAACAAATGATGGATTCTTTCCAAAAGAAGAGAGAAAAATATTTTAGAAATGATACTGAGATTTGGTAATGACTTATATCAAATCCTTTTTAATATTTTTATCTCCCTCTTGCCTCTCAAAAAATAGAGGAGGAGCAACCTCCTCTGCCTCTATGGACCAGCCGACACTGGTTAAGTTAAATAGCTCACGTTTTTGTGCGCTCCAAGCGCTGTTGCGTGCTTTCGGTTCGGGTGCGTAATACGAGAGCTGAACAGGAGGAGTTGGTTAGGCAGGTATTTATAGGAAATACGGGAAGTGGCACGTTGAGGCGTGGTCCTGCTTCCGAAATTCTGCTGATAGCTTCAAATATGATTCAATGGAGGCAATCTTTTGTAGTCTAATTTGAATTTAGTGTATTTGTAGTAAAGCAGACACAAAACGCCAAGATATTCGTTTACATTGTTTAGGTAAAGAATAACTCATAATTGCATTTGTGTCATTGATAAAATCCAACTTGTTTCAGTTATTCAACTGAGTAACTGAAAAAAGTGTCCAGAAGAACAGGGGAGATTATTACAGATATAAATAGTGTGCTTTGCAGACGTGAAAATATCATAGGTACATTTTCAGCGATCAAGCAGAAAAACTATAAGAGACATCCATTTGGCAGTGATATCTAGCTGCACCGCTTAAGTCCTTTAAGGTATTTTTCATGTTGATTTACATTATACATCTGAATTATTACTGTCAGCACTGTGTCTCTGGTGGCTCTATCCCGGGGATGACACAATGTCTGATATTTTCCACCTAAAATATTCGCAGCGGTCTAATTTCCCCGTGTGCTTCAGTGATTACAAGCCTACCTTCAAGACTAGACTCTGAGGAATAAACCAAAATTAGCTGAAGTGCTTTTAATTTTGCAATTACCATACTCCCGTATGAATGAGATGACATAATTGCAGTCTCCTCATGACATTCATCACTTAGCGGCAAGACTGAAGATGTCATGTTTGTCACATAATTATGTATTCCAGCATTACTGTCTGGGATAATTAATAATTACCCCTCATGTCTTACTGTATACACCGGAATCTGCTGGGGACTTGTAAAGCACCGTGCACTTACCCGCTCATGCTGTCCCGTTTTTGAGGGAAATTACTCGGTCTTGCACTTTTCTGCTTTTCATAGGCCTGCCTCTGTGCTGCCGTCAATTTTCTCCAAATTGCAATAATGGCTGGTGAGATTTGGTCACATCGTGCACACACAGTCTTTTGGCTCCAAGTGACATGGGGCAAATACATCCACAGCATGTTACCTCACCTCGTGGCTGACTACTTTACCATCAGCTTCAGATGGAGCTAAAGGTAAATTCTGACATTTTATCACAGTTAAAAAAAAACTATTAACCATTATTCCAGATCCCCAACGTGTAGTCTAATTGTATAAGCATAAAAATTATTATAATAAAGTGTTGTTCATAGGGACAGAACGGTAAACAAAATTCACGGTTCGGTGTGTTTTTTGTACAGCAGGGAAAACAAAAACAATAGCTTTATATATATATATATATATATATATATATATATATAAAATGGTCATTATGAATAAAAAACTTTATGTTGAAAGGGCTAGCAGCAGCAGCCCAGCAGCAGCAACCCTGTCGGCGTGGACACCACAGGCGTGAGCGATACAGCAGTTCAGTTTGGCCAACTACAGTAGTTTGCTGACACGTTGCTAACATTAGCTTGCTAACTTGTCCCATCATCATTTTAGTCATCAACTGCACCCTTAGTAGACATAAGGGTGCTGAAATAGTCCTTTGACATGCTGGAATCTGATGTTTTTAGCTATAGCTACATGTGATGCGTTGCGCTCTGCCTCCATATTAAAGGAGGGTTGTTTGTTGAGACAGTGGTTTGATTTGGATCAATGGTTATGAATTTGATTTTGAAAAATTGATTTTGGATTTGATTTTATGCTGAAATTGGTGCTGATGGGTAAAATTTGCAAACATTACTCAAATTTGAGCATCTCTTTTGCAGATATGTTGCAGGTGCTGGAAAAAAACAACATGCTCTCAGAAATCATACAGAATTTTGCTGAAATCCTTGATGGACTGTGTAATTTTTAACCTACACTATGAGACAGCAAAGAACAGAGAGTGACATTTGAGTTGGTTTTAAACCAAATTGTTGTCCAGTAAACAGGAACCCTGACCTAGAAATTATGTTGATATAGCCTACTACAAAATAGTAGTAGTTTTGCCAAATACATTTTAGTTGAAACTTAATTGCCTGGATTGTGTTCCCAGGTGGCCGGGTGGAAGATGGGAGTACAAATCACAAGACTTTGTTAATTAAAAATTGTCCTCATTATATTGATAAAAAATTAGGCTTCTGGTGGCGTTGCATTTATTGCAAAATGTATTTGCTGTTGCAAATTAGTTCAAACTGTATATTATTGGTTATTATGAATGATACTGATATTTTCAGACTGAATTTATCAATATTCTCTGTAGATTTCCAGTGGCCTTTTATTTTGATCACTTAAAAAAAAAATTGTCAAAGCTCCCTGTGAATGTATATCATGCTGAGGTAGAAAAGCATTTAGACCAACATCAGAAGCTTAAACATTGCACTGAAAACCAGACTTACAAATTCCCTTTCTGGGGTCATCAGTTCTTTTGAATCAGGGTCAAACCATTTCTTAGGATGTTGTCAGCTTCCCCTACTGTGGCGTATTTTCAGATGTTTTTGTACCCTGCACTTGATATGTTAAAAAGTACATAATGGATATAGCGGTCTAATGGTGACTGAATCCTGGGGATTGCTTTTGTTTGTAATGCAACTATTAATTAGCATTCCCCATATTACTGACTGTTTGGAGACAGGGCCTGCCAAACTTATTATGTTTCCCACCAGCATTAGTATTATAATAATTCCCTGATGAGGCAATATTGTAGCTTTTAATAGTCGGTGTTTACACCACATTTGTTGCCAAAGGACAAAAAGTAAAAACTGCTGATAATGATTGGTTCTGGCAACAGCAAATGCTTTTATGTAAATGCCTGTCCCTAAAATGTGACCTGGAAACAAAGGCAACTTAGTGGTGAGTGTGCAGCTAAATGCATTAGTGGATCAATTAAACACTAGTCTTCCTCTGCTTGGGTTGCTATAGCAACTGACCTGCAAATGCAGTGAAAAAGGATGGATAGGAGTGCACATTGAAATCCTTCATGTTACATGCTTTCAATTTGTCTTCATCACGAGAACAAATATTACTGATTAGGCGGGATTTATATAATGGAGCCCGATACAACCTCTCTCGTACAAAATAATGTAGAGCCACAACTTCAATATCACACAAAGATATAGTATTATTATTATTATTATTATTATAAAAGTGTTGTGACATTTATATCAGGTATGTATAAAGAATTAAAAGCTATTGCCGCACTGATTAAAAAAACACCATTTTAAATATAATGAATCATGAGGACTACTAAAACCCAGCCTCACAAACATGCTCACAAATATTTGTTCTTTATAGAATTAGCGTAGAGAAGCCTTTGAGAAAAAGCTTTAGCTCACTGTAAATCACTTACTTCGTTTTGGAGAGCACTTCTGATTTTTGCACGTTTTACTAAGGCAAATAATGTTTTCTTCACATTAATGACCAATATAATACAAAAGTGTTGAATTTAGTCAATGTCATTATATAACAGTCAGCATTCTAAGGAATATATATGAGGTCAATGAATGAAAAAAATACTATGCAATTGGATACATACATACAAAAATAAAATAAAATTGAGCATACTCATAGCCTGGAATAGCACTTTACAACTAGGGTAGTTAAGGTTGAAGAAATATGGTGATTATAGCAAATAAACTAAATTAAAGGTATTATTAAGATCTGTAAAAGATCGTGGTTACGGTAAATAAATTAATTACAGATGACTGACACAATCTTTAGCCTCGCACACCAAAGCCAGATGTGCTACATGTAGCACACATCCACCACCCTGGCTTGCTACACAGAGGGCACACTATTTTCTGCATGAGGCTGAACGTTGGCACTGTAAATTTGTCCAGATAAACATAATTCCTGGGATGAATTGTGCCCTTATAGAGTTCACTTGACATACTACAGTATTGGCTATTACTCTTTTGGTTTTTATGATGGCATTACATTTGGTCAAAAACATATTTTGGCTTGTTTTGTACTCTAAACCCAAAGTTTAACACCTGATACGTGCTTATTTTTACTCATTTTGTCTGACTCAAGACTTGCAAAACAATGACCTTGTGCCATAGTCAGACTGGAGAGAGAGAGGCGTCGTCGGCCCACTTTGATTATGCACCAGCCCACATCCTCCTCCCAAACCTTTGCAGCTGAAGCGGCAAGACCCTAGAAATAGAATATGTGTACCGTTGCCATTGCAACCGTCGCTTCCATATAAAGCGTCAATATTGTTTCTCCAAACCTTTGCGACTGAAGTGGTAAAACCATAGAAATAAAATAGGAGTAGAACGGACATTCCTTATTCAAATCAACATAGCAGGACGGTCAAGGCGGCGGGCCATTTTTATGTGCACCGTTGACATTGCAACCATCGTAGTGGGCTAAGTACCGTACAAACGGTGGTGCGGCAAGTCAAGGACTGACTCGTGCCATGGTGACTTTTAACTTACTACTATGGCGAAGGCATGACCCGCCCTACTCCGCCTCTGATTGGCTTGACCTGATATTCTTACCCTGACCCTGACCAATCTCACTCCTAATGCTAAATCAAACCAACCCAACCAACGAAGGCAACAAGTTCTAGCCAATCAGAGGCCTTCGCCATAGCAGGATCAAATGCAAATAGTCCAGGCCAGCCATATTTCATTCCCAGTCCATCCCTGCTTCTGGAAAGACCCGTGATGCCAGGAGCAGTACATCGAACAGGTTTCATGAAGCGGACACAGATTATGTCAGCCTTGTATAGAGGGTATCAAAACAATTTATTATTTAGTATGATGAAGATGACAGATTTTTACTTTTAAGACAAATTCACAATGAAGGAGACAGGAGGTTCGTAGACACCAAAGCTCCAGTAAAAGTCTTGTTTCCTGCAGCCTTTATGTACTGTGTGTGTGTGTGCGTATGTGTGTGTGTGTGTGTGTGTGGATGTGTGTGTGTTTGCTGCTCCATCACTGTTATAAAGTCAGAGGTAGAGACATAATAATGAGCAGAATCTTGAACCAATCTTCATGTCTTTGCACAGTGGCGAGACAATGGATGTCATCTGGCAGCAAAGAGAATTTGTATTGAATATGGAGAAATGTAAGGCAATTAGGTCAGGGGAAAATGCAATTGATGGTCACATGAGCCAGTGATGCAAAAGCCTTCAGCACATTTGTAACTCTTCAGCTGTGAATAACTCATGTCAAGGTTGAATGCTGAGAGATTAATCATCATAAATTTGAGAGGCGAATGAGGGAGTGCAGGGATCTCTGGGAGCTACATTTGAACATCGAGACAGAAAATAAAGGGGAAGCATTATTCCTGCTCATGTGGAAGCTGCAGTGCAGTGTACTGACTTCAACATCTATTAAGACTACAGACATCAAGGAGAATGGGTTGTCTTTAGTTCTCATATTTAACCATTTAATTATACATTAGATAAATTAAATAAAAGGCATGACAATTACTGTTAACGCTAACTTTATTACATTATCCCTAACTCAACTTGGTAGGCTATACTTATAAAATAGGCCGCATTAGTTGATGAAGAATTATAACCACTCTTTCACTGTATCTAGATTACCAACACGTTCTCATCTCAACTTGTCACATACCGCCACTTTGTCACAACCCTTGGTGTCACTTTATTTTTGGCATCAAAACCACTTTAGTTACCCTTGACGTCACTTTAGGATTAGGCAACAAAACTACTATATAGTTTAGGTTTAGGAAAGTGTGTGGTGGTACCGAATGCCGATGGCCGTGACAAAGTCTCAGAATTTAACGCCCTGGGAATGAGAACGGGCTGAGATTGCAAAAGGTAGGAACACTCTTCATTTTCTGGGTTGGGGCTAACTAGCGAAACTGGCGTGTTCATACAGTACACTGTTCGTGGCTATACCTATGAAAAGTAATGCACTACCAAAAGGTAAAATGTGTTAATTCCTAGTATACTGACAGTCAGAGGAATGCATTGTCAACATGAATATTGTGTACACTCAACTTTGAGGTGTTTTTAAAAATGAAATGTCTATAGCCTTCCATGCCTTAAAGGACCAGTGTGTAACATTTCAGGGGATCTATTAGAAGAAATGGAATATGTAAGGGATAATGTACAGTGAGCCATTGCCCTGAAGGGGATTCTTTCACAACAATTACCGGCTTGCTGTATATTATCCCACTTATTACACGGCTACCTACTGAGTGATCAATCATTTTGACACAAAAGCGGTCCGCCAGAGTCCGATATCTGAACTGCGCCCATAGGAACGGTCTGCTATACATAGCGACGGTCTGTTATACAGAAATTACAGACTGCAGAATGCCGCGATTGACCAATCAGAATCGAGTATTCAACACAGCCGTGTAATAAAATATTCATAACTATGTTTTCATTAGTGTATAATTACCTGAAACTAAAAATTGTGTTTTTGTTAACTTAGACTGAGCCCTTCATATCTACATAGAGAGCAAGTCCTCTTCATGGAGTCCACCATGTTGCCATGTTGCACCGCCATGTTTCTACAGTAGCACAGAACGGACAAACCAAACACTAGCTGTGGAGAGAGCCTTTTGCGTTTTTATGTTACCTGAAGGTCTTGTGAAACTGCGGTAACATGAGCTGCAGAGTGCAAAACTGTGCTACCACCAGCCACCGTCTGACTTCTGTTGCTCCTAAAGTAGTGTTATTATGATAAGGATGGCCTCTGAGCGAGGTGGCCATCCTTATCATATGTTTTACCACTGTTTTGCACTCACGTTACCACAGTGCTGTAAAAGGAGGAGTGAGTGGAGGGGTACTCAGTTGGTTGCAATCTGCAACCGCACCACTAGATGCTGGCAAATCCTACACACTGTACCTAAATGGCGGGTCTATCTGGCTTCTTTGCAGAGTTTGTTTGTGTTCAACTTTGTGTTGTGACTTTT
Source organism: Sebastiscus tertius (assembly GCA_916701665.1). NCBI lineage: Eukaryota > Metazoa > Chordata > Actinopteri > Perciformes > Sebastidae > Sebastiscus > Sebastiscus tertius. The sequence continues at coordinate 24,974 of CAKAOH010019591.1, forward strand.
GTGTCCGAACTAACGTGGTAGCCACAACAGTACATTAGCTACCGTGCCGGTACTCCTGTCTGAAAAAAGCCCATCTAAGTTGCTGTAGGTTATACACTGACTATGGATAAAGGCAAAAACAAACATCATCATGCAGAAACCTTGTCATCAGGTCATGTGGGGAGAAGTTTTTAGTACGGCTTGGGAAAATATCATTTTGACACAATTTTAATGTTTGGATTTGAATACATAAGAAATGCCACTGGGAAGCTACAAAATGATATAAAAACCTCAAGAAAATAATAACGATAATCGACCTGCCCTTTAGAGAAGTTAAAATGACCTGTATGAGGAAGATTTTCCGCTAGTCTTAATGTGCCAAAGATTATGTATATAACCTGTGCAGCACTAAGTAAGTAGGTCCTTCCTTAATGTGACATGTTGTATCTCTTTATGAGTAGGCAGTTCTTTCTACATATTGATCTGGTGTTAAATAATCATTATAGGCTCCAGACTTAGTGATTAGTGGTGCTGTAAGTGAACCATTTTTTCCCCTCCGGGTGACAAAAGGGGGCTTCAAATCCTCATTGCTGTATCTCCCCTGTGTTTTCTGGTGGATACATTAAGATTTATTCTAAGGAAAAGAGGAGGGACCTCACAGTCACATTCATTATGGCAATGTTATTTAGCACTTGTGCTCAGTGCCGTAACAATGAAATCCATTGTTTAAGCAAATGCAGAGCGGCTAATGAATCTTGTGGGTGTGTTGAATGGCTGAATCTGAACACTGTCGTGGTCGGTTATTTGGTTTGCCTACTTAAAATGCGCCAAAGGACCAAAGTATGCTAATTGTAATGATAAGTTCCCTGCAATTTTGTCTCTGAGGATGAGATAATTTCCTCAAACACAGCGCCCTTCAGATAATTCTGTGGATGGAGTGTCTCATCTCAGCTGAAGTACAGGGGTCATTAAGTGTTGTTGTGGGGAGCTAACAGTGGGGATGGACCCAAGCCCCCCATCCCCCTCCACATCTCTCCCCACCATCACTTCTCCTCTTAGTTCTTCCATCGCAGTGCCTGTGCCACTAGAGCTACTTGGGTGTAGTATTGTAGAGCAGTGTACAATTTATTGCAATTTTCTATATTTGGATTTTAACAAGACTCAAAAAGAGTAATTCACGTCGAACCTTATATAAGAATGTGACAAAAATGTCTTAACTTTTCCATTAGGGCAAGATTTTTCAAGATACTACAGTACCATTGCCAAACCACTCCATTGTGTTACCACTAATAAGGCCTTTATAACAAAGGCAAACAACAAAGGCATGTTGGTGCCATGAGTGCCATCAATTCATAAAGAGAATCTATTTTTCCTTGGGCGAGGGAGTATTTATTGCACCTCCAGCCTGGGGAGTGGAGTGCAGAGCGCTCTGCTAGAGGCCCAAATGGATTTTCAACTATGGACCCTAAACCTTTCAAACCACAACGCTGCTGAATAGCAGTTAGAGGTTGCCATGCCAACGCCATCTAGAGGGACATTTCAGCCGCATCAGAGAGAAAGCTTGGCCAGATGTCTTCAACAATTTGCTCTGAAAAGATTCACCATCCGCCATGCTCATTAGAGAGCAGCAATCAGAGGAACAGGGAGATACGTGGCTAGCTTTCCTGTGTGGATGGCACGTTTCTCCATCTCTCCCACCTTTAGAAAAAAAGAGAAGATGGCCAGTAAAACATGGTAGTCCTCTCAGATGTACAGCCTGTGCCATTGGCTGTTTCTGGTGTATATTTTCTAAAATATTTATGTCTTATTTCTGCATCTGTGACATGCTCAGTTCAGTGTGCAGCTGACACGCTCTGGCAGTGCAGAGAGGCATCTGGCCAACACAGAAGAGAGCAAGCAACTTTGTGAATTATTAATGGTATAAATCAACACCTGTGGTGTGGCTGACAGTTTGCAGAAGCAGGGAGGCTGCTGCTGCTGTCGGCCTTGGGAAAGCTCTCCGACCGGCCAGGCCAGCAGCTAAACTGCCCAGCATGGAGTCAATTAACATATGGATACACCAAAAATACAACTCATTTCCTCCTGTATTCAGTATTACCTTCAGATGCCCTCATGGCTTGCAATTATGACCAATTATTTATTTTTTTTTTGCAGAGAACTCAGCAAAAGTGAAAAGGTTCCTCTTTTTCAAGTGACATAACATGGAAAATATCTTAAAGACAGGATCAAATAAAATCTGTTTATCTAATGCACTGGAAGATTAAATTTATTAGTTACAGCTTTCATTGTCGTGTCAATCATTCACATCGTAATTTTGAGCCTTTTGAAAATCTTGAAAAAACGTCTTTTCAAATATGCTAAATATTGACAGAATATATAATTTTTCTGCTTATAATCAAGTTTTAACATTTTAAAACCCTTACAAAATCCTTTCAAACAAGGCTGGATTGCCAGCTGTTCAAAATGAGCGACTACACTGGAGCACCAGACCATTAGAGTCCCCAAAGGTGTGTCTACTTTGTCCTCTTTTAGGACCCTAAGGCGGCTCCTGTTTTTTTACCTAAACTTGAAGCCCTGTCTTGTAGAAAGACCCTCCACAAGACAAAATGTAATGTAGTTTCTAATCTAGTTTTAATATTTGTATTATTTCAGGTGATATTATGCTTTGTTTAGTTAGTCCATAGTGAAACTTGCTAGCTCCATCTTTCTTTAAGCCCAACCATGATTTTTTTCCTAAAGCTAACTAAGTGGTTTTGTTGCCTAAACATAACCGCGACTGTTTCACTTGGCGTTTCAACAACATGGCGTTTCAACAACATGGCGTTAAATGACACGTAAAAAAACCTAAAATTCCTTATCATGACATGCGGAATGCCCTTAATAGTGCCGTGCTATTTATACGCCTTACCATTAGATCAAATTGGAATTGTGGATTGCAGAATTGTCATCGCGATACTGAGCTTGAAAAGACCTCTAGGAGTTTATTTAAAGTGGGCTACAGTTTACATATAACCTTTGTTTCAACAGCATTTCAGTGACTGTTTTTCTTCATGTGACAGATTCCATATTTCAATGTTATTGTGCAGGTTTACCACAAGAGCAGCAGCTAGTTCAACTCTGCCTATGACCTGAATCGGTCTGTGGGATTTTGAAACCATAGCAAACCAAGACGACATACAGTAGATGTTAAAAACCAGAAAGGGTTTGAGAGTTCTATATTCACAGGCTGTTAGTCAGTGATGGACATTTCAGCTCAGAGACACACTGAAGACAGCTCAGCGATATGGCTGCTAAGTATACAGCTTTGAGATAAAGTATCCTTCTAAGTCCCTCTCCACTCAAACATGTGCTTTGCTTATTGTTACTTCACGTGGATGTTTGAGCTTCACTGTGCAGAATGATGTATGTGCAGAGGTTGACACTAGAAGGCTGTTTCCACACTAGAAGGCTGAAGGGGGGGGGAAGTTTCTCACCTTAAATCTCAGTATAACAGGTGTACCAGCAGGATTTTGTGACATAATAACTAGTTTGGTTGCCAATCATGGTCCAATATGCAACATAAACAATTGTGTTATGGAAACATGAAACATCCAGGTCATATGTTTATTTTTATTTAATATGTTGTAATATATGTAATTTATTTTTTTGTCAAAAAACAGAGAGGATTATAATCTAAAATCTTGGACCCTAGCAAACACGGTGCCATGCCATTGTTCTGACGGCCCATTATTCCGAAACCCCAATAGTCCGAAAAATGCCTGATTGGACCAAAAACCCATTTGTCCGACGGCACGTTGTCCAGAAAACAAACAGAAGCGCAAAGGCAACGTGCAATAAGAGGTCGTCCCTTAAGACAAGTAGGAAAAAAAACGGGAAGGTCCGATGACATCATTCCACATAATAATGAGTTTGTTTGTTTCAGGGAGAGTGTGTATTTTGGTGTGTGTATGGACATTTGTTTTCAGGTTAACAGGCTGTCGTACAAATGGGCTTTCCGTTAAATTGGACATTTTTTGGACTATTGGGGTTTTAGAATAATGGGCCGTTGGAATAATGGGCACCTGGTGCTGCAGAAATTGAAGAAGAAATGACAAACCTTGGTCTTACGTTGGGTTCAGGTTGCAAAGGCAAACCCATTTGCTTGCTTTGGAAAGGCTTTCACTAAGAATACAAAATATTGAATCTGGCAACAGCAACAGACCAACACAGACCATGGCACGGTGGCCCAACAGCACAACACATACAGGACTTCTAGCCAGAGGTTTAGTGGCAATACAGTATACTGTAGTCAACCATCAGCATGTAACAATTCAGCCTCTCAAAATAATAAATAATCTCACCAGTTAGTCGAGCAACTTCACCTTTTTCCTGATATCAGCCAGATGAATGTGGCCGGTAAACGTTTTTCCCAGCTGAATTTATCAACAGTTCAAACAGACCAGAACTCTGTGCAGACATATCTTCATGCTCTTTTAGAGTCTGAGTTGTTTAGGAATGTTGGCGATTTTTAGCTGTTGTCACAACAAGGTCATTATGTTTCCACAATTCAATGGTTAACCCTGAGTTATTGTGGATTAATTTCAGCCATTAATGGCTGCTATAGCTCGCCAGGCTAATGCAACACATCGGCTATGCAGTCGCCCTGCAGCTTCCCAGTGGACATTGTGTATCTACAGTATTTACAACGCATTTCGTGCATCGACACAGATGATTGGCAGAGTCAGAGCGAAAGAGTTTTATTATTAAATTACATTTGAAAATAATCTATATCTGAGCCCAAAGCAGCTTTAATGTGGTCTGTCAGCCGGTTCGAAGGAAAAGACGTATAAGTGCCATGATAATGCGCAAGGCGTTTAGCGTGAAATAAATATGCCTTTCTTGATTTCCGTATGTCATTTGTACACCATGCATCCTGTACTGACTGCAATTTAAACGTATCCACATATTAATGCTACGGTAAGAGTTGGTGACGTAATATAAAAAGTGAGACCACTTATGGTGGGCTGTGGGGAGCTGGATGGGACCAACAAACGCCAGACTTTTAACCAGGAGACCTGTGTTCGAGACCGTTGTTGTAAGTTACGTTAGTGAAGTTTGTCATGTGTATTTTATTGACGTTTGTTACATGTTTTACTTCGTTTATGTAGTTAATTTTTTAAGCCCAACCATGATGTTTTTCCTTACCCTAACCCTAGTGGTTTTCTTGTCTAAACCTAACTGCGGACATTCGCGTGGCGTACAAATGACACGTGAAAAAGCTAAAATGCGTACTAATGACACGTGGAATGTCCATGTAATGTTGTGGTATTTCCTGTGAGACCTGGTTGCGTGTGTGCAGTGGCCTGTTGAACAGACGGTTGGAGTGAGTCAAACACATGTGGCACTACAGTCCATCCTCTTATGGGACTTAGTTAAGCAGAATCTGGTATTATAGATTCACAAGCAATCCAGACCTGGACTGGCCTGGAGTCTCATCAGTGTGAAGGCTGGACGACGTAAACCTATAAACTGTGTGTGGGGAAGGGGAGGCACAGGAAACACTCCATGTCTAATGGGACGAAGCTCTTCATGGGCTCTGATTGGCTGTTTTATGTGTGGAGAATGTGCCAACCAGGTCCCGTATGTTAAGACAACAGAGTGAAATGGACTGCTCAATAAAACACGCTGCTCCTCACACACACAGACGGTGGCAGTAAAGTTGATCAGGAAGCACTCGGGCTCTGCAGACTGACAGCTACAGTCTCCCTGTGGTGATGTTGCAGAGTGAAGGATGTCTCTTAAGCTGTGCTGTGACATGAGGCTGACTTCAGTTACCCAGTCCTCCTCCTGCAGGACTGCAGGAAGCAATTGCACTCCCTCTACGGGCATCTGATAAATCACAGCCGCTGATACGGTCCTCCATAACTTTAGAATTTGAACAGCCTCGCTGTCAGATTTGTTTGATTATTGTGGCCCAGAATTACTGAATTTGTAATACTGCAAGGTTTGCAGTTTTTTATCGAGCTATTTTTAAACAATAGAGGACATTTGTTTGACATTCTGTAAATATAGAGGATCGATTTTGGAGGAAAGCATCAGAATCTGTTGGGCTGAGATGTGAACTATGATGTGGCATGTTTTAGGGAATGATATGACAAGCTAATCATGTTTAAACATTTGTTCTCCATTTGTCGTGTTAAAGGAGCATATCTGGTTTATTACTTCTTGCTCCTTATTTTCATAGATTTGGCCATCATTCTATCCCCCCTCTCAACCACACGTTTTGTACAAGCATCAAGTTCCCCTCACAAATTTTGGTGTCCTCCAAAGATTTTAAATCCTCCATCTGTATCACATTTTTTTTTTAGTGAAGAGTTTGCCCTGAGAAGAGAATTAATTAATTCAAAAGTTTCCTTTCAAGATACATTCTAAGAGGAGCTATCATTAATGTACAACTATTTAGAAACCTTTTGGGGGAGAGTCACAAAGGAGAGTGATGAGTGATTTGAATACGCAGATGAAGTCATTTCGAGCATTTTGAGATTAGAATACAACGCGAAAACAACATCTTGTTTTGATAAAGAAAAACACCTAATTTTCTGAATATACCTGTATTCACCCTCTGTCTCAAATGCTCCATTTAAGAGCCTGTCTCTTTAAGCCTCGCTTCCGAAAAAGCCCACTCTGCTCTGATTGGCTTGTGATAAAAATATGGTGCACCTTTGCAAAGGTAGTTCTCAAGCCGTGGGTGGTATATTCCAATGAGTCTGCATGTGACATAGGGGACAAGGAGAGCTAAATCTAAATGGCTTGTTGAATCACATGTTTTCTGATCCAGCCCACAAAATTCATCCATTTCTATAGACTGTATATAATAAGTGGACATAGTCAAAGTGACGTCACCCTGTGGTTTTGGCCTGCCATTTTGAAGCCTCGAGTTTGACATTTTGCCATCTTGTTTTTTTGCAACCAGAAGTGACTCGAGAGGGTGGAGCTAAGTAGTAGTAGTAATGCTGAATAAGGCTTTTCTAGGCGACCAAAATGGTTATATTTAACTTTCATGAACTGAAAACACATTGTGAAAGGGTTAAAGTTGTAAAATGAAAAAAAGGACAACGCCATAGTAGCCACCTGTCAATCACCAGGTAGCCACGCCCTAAAGCATCCCCTGCTTTATGGTCTATTTGACTATAAATGGGACCATAATTTACTAAATGAACATCATGCTGTATTGAAGAAGACCTGAAACTAGCGATTGAGACCATAAACTCATGTTTACAATGTTTACTGAGGTAATAAATCAAGTGAGAAGAAAGCAAATTTTCTCATAGACTTCTATACGATCAGACTTTTATTAGAAATAATGCAAATGCACTCTATAAATAAAATGTATTATTATTATTATTGTTGTGGAGTAAATGTACTAAGTAACTTTCCACCACTGGTAATTGAGTTAAGAAACACCATGATGTTAGCCAATACATATATTACATATCAGGAAAGTGGCTTTAAGGTAACTTTAAGTTGCATTGTTCTGTACTGTAGTGGCTACTGTGCCATTACCGACACTTGCACAGGCAGCAGGTAATCAAACTGAGAGGGTGTTGTCGGCTACGCTTCAGGAGATCAAAGTTCTGACCGGCCCACAGAAATGGAATACTACACTATTGATTGGACAATCCAATGAGGTTGATGCTAGGCTGAATTGGCAGGAAAGGAAGATCTCATAGCACTCATAGAAGCCCCCCCACCCCAACCCGGATCTGCACGATTCACATGAACGACCTGGTTGACACTAAAAAACGGTGAGCTTTGCAGGTATGTTGATTATACAATCTACATTTTTTAACGGGAGGCATGAAAGGGAAGTGAAAGCATTGATTTTTACCGAGCTACATTCCCACTGACAAACTAACTTACTGACTTTTGATGATGTGTTACTGTATCAAAGCAAACAGCATATCTGAGTTAAACTTGTGGCTTAGTTGCACTCCGGGTTTCTGAATGGTGTGACCCCATGCAGCCACCTTGTACTCACACTATGGATGAAGCACTTGTAGCTCATAGTCAACATGCACAGCAGACAAAAACCAAAGGGAATGTAAAGAGCTGCGCTGAACAGATCACTGATAAAAGTATTTAGTCGTAGCTGTTATTCTCTGATATTGATGCTACAGGATAACCTTATATCACTGGGGGGAGCAAAGAATGTTTAGAAGTTTGGAGTCGGTGCAGAACGAAGGCTGAATAGCGGAGCCTGAAATAATATTAAGGGAAGGAGCAAGGCCAGAAAAGAATACATTACTGTTGGTGAGTAAAAGAAGATAAAAGAAGTACAACACATCTTTCTGCACATCTGAGACCCACTTTGCAGTGGGCACTGTTTCTTAAGGCTGCTAATGGACCGATGAATGCAGCTGCATCAGACCACACAGTCAATGCAGTCCTATTCCTTTCACATGATTGGTGCATTATTAGCATAAAAGATTTGCTCAAGTTCATTTGAAATGCATTAGGAGACCAAAAACCATAAAACAAAGATGCCTAAGTAATTAAAAATAAACCTTGAATTGGAAACTTTTTTTTTCTTTGGACTACAAACAAGATGTAGCCTATTAATGAGTCCATACATAGATGGAGCATATTAGCCGCAGCCACCGTCTCGTATTAGTGATGGGAGGTAGCATGTCAAGACCCACTTCCTCCCTCCAACCCTTCCCCCACACTGTTGACTTTCCTCTGTTTCTAATCAAGCCTTTGTCTCAACTCTACTGAGATAAGAGTCTGAATAAATTGTCAGCTCCTGCTGTTTATCAGCTCCAGTGTTTCGCTCCATGTGTTTGTCAGCACATCATTAGGGACTGGCGGACGGCTAATTAGTTGTTTATTCAGTAAGCTGATTAGAAGTTGTATTTGCATTGTGTTACACCATGGGATCCATGCTAGAGATGCTGTGCTCTCAGTCGGAGCTTTGAAACTCATTTCCTCCTCTCGTTCTGTTGCAGAAAGCAAACCTGTGGAAAGTTATGAGCCAGTGACAGATCGCTGACAGAACACTGAGCCAGTTTCAACAGCAACAAGGGCAACAACTTGATTTGAAATACCTTTAATTTAATCGTTGACTGGACATTTTTACAGGCCCTTAAATCACTCTGCTTCTGATTCTCTGTGTGCAACTTCACCGCAGTTTGTGCCTCTTATGAAATCATCATTTTTTTTAGATTTGAGACTTCTCTATTGATGAGTCACGGAGGTGAGGCTCACACAACAATACGTTCCTGGAGCCGGGCTTATTCGTCGGTATCATCGAAACCAAATGTTATGTTATCACACTGGAAATACAAAAGTGCATGCATTGTTTATGAATCCAAGGACTACAGTAAACCTCAGTGTTTTTATAAATTCCACCTCTATTTGTCATTTCCTATAATTTCCAACATTAAATGAAAACCGTCATTCAAATCGCCTCAATCTGACATAATAAAAGGGCACATCATCCATACAATTCTGGAAGTGCATCATAACAAGCCTTCCTGCACACTTATAAATCTCAACATTTTAGCATTTTTGATGTTGTTGCCTGCTCTGTGATCAGCTAGCAGGGGCCGCTTTTATTGATTTGTTCTCCTGCTAAGCTAATCAGGCCTGCCGTTTATGGGCCGGGGAGGCAAACAGACACTTAGAGCGCCCCAGAGACGGCAGTTTAGAGCCAAGTTGTCCACAGTGAAAGCAAAAGATAAGATTTTATTACACCTCCCGAACTTTAAATAAAACCACAGCGCCATAAAAGCTGGAATGCAGCAACACAAATTCATTCCCTGTGTGTCAGTCAGGTGCTGTCTTAATCTCCCCCCTAAATATGACAGACACACATTACTCTTGCGCCCCTTCCCCCGAGCATGAGGAAAGACTCAAAGCTGCTGTGCAGAGGCTATAATGGCACTGCCTGGCTTTCACTGAATTCAGATACTAGCAATTGTTATGAAGCATCTCATTTAGCATCTAAATGATCTCCACAATTTCCCTATAAATCAAATATATACTAACTCAGTCTTAATAAGTAATTTAACAAGTCTTTCTTCTGAAAACAACTGTTAAACAATGAGATGACATTATTTGTCTTAACAAGACATTTGATCTGGTTCAGTGATCTGCTTTATTGTCTTTTGTTTTGAAGATATTGACACTAATTGTCAATTGAAAATTTGATTGCACTGGGAAGAAGTGGAGTTATTTAAGCCCACGGGCTGATCTTTTACTTTATTATTTTTAAAGGGGCACTCCAGTGATTTATCCAGTTGGTAAACTTGCAAGTTTAATAAAAGGGATCTGTCAAAATCTGTGTAGCTGGGGCAAAGATATCCTGACTTAAAGTATCTAACATGTGTCCAGTATGGCTCCAAAATCCTATATTTCCCATAATGTAACCACAGTAATGTCTTAGTTACACCCTTCCTGTCTTTTAAATATCCACATTATCTCAAACTGCACAACCCCAGTTTGTTAAAGCTAGAGATGGTAATCTTCAAAAAACATGTTTTGTTATACTTGTTGAAATTCTCTTTACATTCCGACAGGAATTAATAAATCAAATGCTCCAAAAAAAAAGAAAAGAATATGTTTACATTCATAATGATAATTTTGGGGGAGTGTCTTTGTAGGGAGGCCTGAAGGCCTGAAGGAACGGGCCGTCAGTGTCTCGTTAGATTTAGGGACTTTTGGAGCTAGTGCTGCTCGCTACTTTCATTGGAAAAGAGTTGGCAAAACTGGGCTGGGTTTTTCAGTTGGATAATTTTTTAAATCTAGTCTTGCTGGTTTCTTAAGATTACCGACTCTAGCTTTAATTTGTCCCCAAAAACAAGTTATAGACGAATCTGGCAACCGCTTTGCGTGTTCCGCCATCTAACAGCGCCGCCATTACTGCTGAGGCAAGTCATAGTGACTCTACTGTCCATTAACTGGTAGTATTAACTGGTGGCTTTCAGCTGACTGCGTCCGTGGTAGATCGTAGTAACTTAAGTAAATGGTTGGCATAGATAGCAAACACAGACGGGTAAGTATTTAAATGTATTAAATTAAAATGGAAGGCCTTTACCGGGATATAGCTTCCGTCATGACAAGCAACCACGACGCATTCGGCTGAGAGTCACCAGTTAACCCCATTAGACTGTCGGCAGACACTTTGTACATGTTCTGTTTGTGATGGTGACCGAATGATGTTTACTTTGTGGTCACTAGGTAGCCCTAGATAGAGCAACTAACGTTTTATTTCACAATAACGCCACAGTTAGTTGATTGAGTTCATTTATTCTGTGGGACGATCGCAGCCCTTTCGACAGCGTCTTCGCCCACTAATGTTGTGAGCTAATGTTGAGCTAAGCAGTGTTAACTTAGCTGACATGACTTGTTCCACTACATTAGACTAATGTTAGGTAACTGAGAACTGCTCAGGTTCTTCCCAAACTCCCTAGACATCGTGGTCAAAAGTAACGTTACATGAAAAGTAAAGTTAAAAGTCGAAAGCACCCTATTGGATTATTTCCTCAGACTTGATAAAAGCTCCTCCAGATACGTTTTCACAGGCCACGTAGCACTTCAAAGCAAAATACTAGGGAAGGTTACTCACAAATGCAAACTAATATGAGAAAGATGTGAAATGTCATTATGGCATCATTTTATTGATGAGTGTCGTGCATAGCTCTAAGGTTATAAAGTTGTTTATAAGGCATCTGGTCATATTTGTGTCCCCTAGATACCATCTCATGCGTGGTGAGTGTGGACTGAGGGGAGGGCAGAGGACAGCCTGCTGTTGAATTCTTCTCAGTTGACCGGGAAGAGACCTAACATTGGGAGTTTGCACAACGTGATTGATGCCTTTCTTTTTACTGGTGGCCGCAACCTGCCAGCTCAATTGTTTCATTGCCATCAAACAAACACTGGTTTGGACAGAGGGGACAACTGGAACAACACAATGAAGTGTGAGGAGTGACTGATCCCTGAATGCTTACTTCCCAGGTCTCATCCCTGGTTAAACATTAACTATCTGATGGCGGAGCAGTGTCAGTAGACTGTAGATGAGCTGTGATAACAGGCAACATTCAAACTGCAGAAGTATTCCCAAAACATTAAGCTCCCAGCAACGGCAAACACTGAGACACAAAATTAGGATTTACAACTCAGGATAGAGACATAATTAAAAAAAAAAACCTTTTTTTATTCTGTGTTCTTATCTGCATGTGTGTTCTTGTGTACTTGTAACACATCATCAGTCACTGTCCCAATTCAAAGTCCACAATTAGCCGGCTACAGTCCAAATGACAAATCTAAATTTCAACCTGCTGATGGCGCTAGAAGAAAAGTCAGGTGATCACCAAAGTCATTTTAATTAATCCTTTGAGGAACATGAATGTGTGTGCCACATTTTACGACAATCTATGTAATATTTGTCAGAAATGTTAGTCTGGACCAAAGAGGTGTACCAATTGACAGTGCAATACCTACAGCCGTGCCAGGTAGCATAACTAATAAAAACAATACTGAAGGTCTAAATCTATTGTAGCCTATTAAAGAGGTAATGATAATTACAGTGTCAAAGACACGTTGTACAACCAAAATTACACCTGACCTCCACCCCAGCCTGCTTCCTGAGAGGTTATCAGTACTATAACAACACACTACTTCCTCCTTTGCTTCTCAGATACCACAATAATTTCAGAAATCAGTAAAATGTAAACATAGGCTGTCTAACCAAATGACTAGTGCAGGAGTCTCTGCGCAGTCTCCATTTGTGAGTGCCTTCTAAAACACCCCATATGACCGTATGAGCCATCCTGAACACGATTCATATGAGTGTTTTTCTTCCACCTCTAGAACCCCCTTTACACCTTGCATTAAAATGCATCACTTATCCAGATTGTATCTACATATGATTTAATCTGATTTCATTTATACATGGTATTAATGTGTATCTCCAGTGTCCACAATGAGATCTGACTGACATTCGCTCACCCAAAATACATTTTAATGCAATGTGTAAAGGGGGTATAACATTAAGATCTGGTTAAGTTTAAAAAATTAAAGCTACTTGGTTAGGGCTAGAGAAAGATCTTTCATTTACATTTCATTAACCGCTATTAGAAGAAGGAACAATCTTCGGTGCTGAAGTCACAAGGTTTGTACGCCCAACCATCCACCACGACTTCCTCATGTTGGAAGACTTTATGTGGTTTTATAACAACATCACATTAAGTCTGCCTTTGTTAGAGAGTGCCGCCATTATTTGCATGACCACATGAGGTCGCTTGTCATGTCAACGAAGCATTTGAGCAGACAACCAGTGCTGTTGTGTTGTGACACTCTCAATGAGGAAGCTCCATGAGTTCTTCAAAAACAAACAAATCCATCCCATTGGGAGTATGGATGTGCTCAGCCAATTCTATGGCAATCTGCCTATTAAGTCATCCGATGTCCTGTGTACAAAGCTGCAAAGGCAAAGTGGAAAGGGTTCATCCTCTGGGTGCATGATTGTGCTCAGAAACTTCATGACAACCTGGCCTTTAGATTATGACATTTCTCAGTAGAAGTAAATATGTTGAACTGGTGAGAGCTCAGGAGGAAAGGTCAAGGGGTTTGACATTATCGTGACAGCCTGGCCAGTAGTCGGCATATCTTTCTCTGAGCAAAAGTGTTGGATGGACAGACTGGTAGACCGATTCCCATTCAGGCCTTGAATGCAGTGTTGTAGTACCAAGGGTGAGCTCCGCCTCAGTCAGCTGGTTTCTTCTGGTGACGACATTCAGCTTCAGCCCGACTGGACTTCCTCTGTCCAAAAGAAACTCACTGACTGACACTTCCAGGTCATTTCCTTCATCAGATAGTGTGTAGATTCAGATAAACCAGTACACACAAAGGTGAATAATACAATGCCTGCTCATAGATAGACACATATAATAAATATAATAATAATAATAATAATAATAATAAAAATAATAATAATAATTAATATTAATA
>CAKAOH010019592.1:0-45682 GCA_916701665.1 Sebastiscus tertius
ATTGTGTGCTTTTGTAATCTGGTTGACTCTAAATTGCCCGTAGGTGTGAATGTGAGCGTGAATGGTTGTCTGTCTTGTGTGTGTGTCAGCCCTGTGATAGACTGGCGATCTGTCCAGGGTGTACCCTGCCTTCACCCAATGTCAGCAAAAGTAGTATAGTTTTAAGCCCAACCATGTAGTTGTTTCCTAAACCTAACTAAGTGGTTTTGTTGCCTTAATGTAAATTGACTCCAAGGGGCGTGACAAAGCGGCAGTATGTGACGATTTGGGATGAGAGCTTGTTGGAAAAATCCAAAATATTCGTGATCCGATGGCCGAGAAATACAACGGCCACAAGGGGTCACTAGTTTGTTACTGTCCGTCATTCACCCTCTGTTGGTATGAACTACTCTATTCTAACAATATATGAAGATGTGCAAACGACATGTTCCAGTCGGAGAGCTTGTGGCAGCACCCAAAAAACGTCTTACATCCAAAACGTAACACTCAAAGGATGGAGGAGAACGTGCACTGGTGGTTACCAAACCACTGAAAAAATGATGCAACAATAACGTGGCCTTAAAGAACCTCCTCACTGATCCTACCCATGCAGATTGTATAGTCTTAAAAGTGGAAAATTATGTATATGATGGCGGAGCAAAGCAAAAAGCCGTCTGTTCTGAAGCTCTGCCGTTTTGCATTGCCTTGTGATGGTCATAGGACTTATAGTTAAAGACAGCCTGCCTCCCTCTCAACTAGGACAGAACAGACACAACATGTGGCAGCATGAAATTCACTGTGACAACACTAGCTACCAGTGCCAACAAAGAAAAAAAAAAGGGGGGCGGGGGGGTGGTAGGGTAGTAAGGGTTGGGCTAAGGGAATAAAATATGATGGAGAGGAAGTGTAAGGAGTGGGAGGAAAGATGAGGAATGATCCCTGATTGTGCTTGTCTTATGAGGGGCATCCATCAGGAGTGACACCGGGACAAATAAAACCCTTTTTTCCCCATATTCAATTATATAGCGCGAGGACGTTTTTTTACACACAAATGCACACATGCCCAAAACACAAGTATGCACACACACATTCATACACACACACACACGCTCTCACTTCACATGTGTGCAGAGCGTTCCAATCTAATGTGACTTATATTTAGCATCATTCTCACAGGGGATTGTTTAATCTCTACTGAGGAAGATTTATTGCACAATGGCAGCACTTTTATGTGTAATACAAGCTGACAGTTTCATGAAATATATTAAGAATCAATGGGAGGACTGAGTCGCAGCTGCAGCGTGCATGCACAGACTCCTACGTAAATTACAGTTGGACGTAAATTCAGCGACGCAGATTAGAACTGGCTCCAAACTTCAGGGACAGCGGGGAAAAAAAATGAGTTTGTTAGCGGCCTCACCTGTTGGAAGGGGAAACGGGGATATCTGAATCCGGGAGGACAGTTGGCTCGATACGGCTGGGCTCCAAAATGCTTTAGGAAGAGAGGAGATTAAACAAGTGATTAGAAGAATATAAACAAGTGATTGAAGGATGGAGAGAGAGGAGAAAAAGACAGATAAATAATATGCCCGAGGATGAGAAAGAAGGAATCAATGTTGAGCGAGTTTGAAAGCCAAGAAAGTGTCAATGAGGAGTAGGTCTGAGGTATTCCTTCGCAGATAAACAGTCTCACCAGGTTCATCTTTGCCGTGACAAACCCAATGAATAAGTAAAGAGATGAATTCAGTGAACTGTCGGTGTGTAATATTTCAGAAACACAATGGAACCGGAGTAAAAATGCAGGAACATTTTCGGGAAAGCAATTTGGACAAATTGCTTTGGAGAGTTTCCATAAAGAAAGGTAACAAAACTCCAACACTGCAATATCACAGAAATGCCAATGGTGCTGAAAAGTCCTATAAAGTTGTTTTGTCATGACAGTATGGGGTCCTGCTTCAGTATCCTGCTGTTATTAAAAGGTGCCATTTCTTGTATGGAACCATATTAAAGCAGAACTGAATCAAAAATGTGTTTCTGCTCAGTATACAGTATATATCCTATATGTTTATTTTGGCTTGCATACTTATTTGGCCTAAATTGTAATTACCAAAAAAAGAAATTATTCGTTTTTTTGGTTCCAATCTCGGTGCTCTAATTTGATTTGTGCAAATGTGTGTCTGTTTTGTACAATTACCGTTACTCCGTTACCTTTGTATCATTACTCCATGTCGTGATTCGAATCTTGGAGTAAGAGTGCTGAGGTCAGAGGTCTACCCGGTGTTGTGAGTTTTGATCATTCGATCATTTGCCGTCAACCACACCTGAACCCCTTTTGAGCAATACGTGTGACAAATGCAACACAGTCTGCAGGAGCTTGACAACTCAGCAGGTGTTGAAATATCATGAATGATAAGTAATGTCGATTGCAAGCTATGGGCTAAATAAGCTTCCACATTCTGAGTGAAATAAAAAACAAAAAAAAGAACAGCATGATGGATCCTCCCAAATGTTTAAAGGTACACTTTAAATCGTTAAGGGTCAACAGACTCTCATGTGGTTCGTATGATATCTTATCAATATCCGCTTGGTACAAGTATACTGTCTTTTCAAAATAAACGTCCGTCTTCACAGGAAACAACTTCCTTGGGTTTAGGCAACAAAACGACTTAGTTAGGTTTAGGAAAAGATCGTGGTTTGGCTTAAAATAGCACTGGAAGTGGCGTTACTTCTGGTCAACATTGACTTCTGGTTTCAAACGGAACACAAACGTCGGTCTCCTGGGAGACTCGCCAGTCTTTATACTTCCTGGGTCACGATTACATGGATTACACACAAATTGATTTTGTTGGGCATACTGCACATGAGTTACAGTGCATTACTTTTCGTAGGTATATCTATGAACTATCTATGAGACCAGCCTCTAAGGGTACACAACTGACGTTTTGTGGTCTTACAGGGCTACAATGCACTCCAATCAGGTGTACACCATTAAGTTGACAGCACAGATATCAGTCAACTGATGCCATGGGAAGTGGCTAAAGGCTTAGATATGGTTTTCACAAAAGTGTCCAATAACTGTTTTATCTCATAATAATGTGCACAATAGCGGCAGTACCATTAGCAGCTTATATTTCCTTACACAACAAGTGAGGGGAATTTCAAATTTCAGTTTGACTGTAATATATTAACAAAGACTTATCATCAGTATAATTTAAAAGATACTATAATCACATAAAATTTCTACACATAGCAGCTTTAAACATTTAACTTACTGTAAAAACTCTTGCAGAGGCAAAGTAGTTTAGAGCCGGGTCCTTAGATCTCAGTGGCCCCATTAAATGTAACCTGTATGCCATTTGAAGAACCATTATATAAACTGAGAGGAACCATTACCACTTCTACGCATGACCAATCCCAGCAATGAACCGTTTTTATGTCCTTACTGGAATGATGTGGTTTATAGGCGTAGCACCATAAGCAACAGGTATTAGTCCATATGTCCATACTTCTGTATTTATGCTGCCAGAACTCTATTAATAATAATAATAATAATAATAATAATAATGATAATAAACATGCAAGTGACTGGAAACATAATTTCCTTCTGACTCATTAACCTGCTTAATGCAAAGTTTGCCTTTATTTTTGTCAAAGCAACACCGATTTAAGCTGTGTTTACAACAATTTCAGAAACCTTAAGCACAGCACACACTAATGAATAGCTCTTAAAAACCTGCATTAACACACCATTCTAATAAAAAAAGTGATAGATTCAATCATTCTTGTTATGTTATAATTACCATTAACCCATTTGTGCCTGCAACTGAAATCAGTCAAACCGTTTGGCTGAAAAGTGAGTTTTTCTTATCGTACTATATCTAGTATTTGGGACTATACTGTTTTTACAATAGACTCAGTTATAGTTTTAAAAAAAACATACAAACATATGAGAAGAAAAATGTCTGTATATCTCAGAAATTGCAAGGAGCACAATCAAGCATTTTGTACAAGTTGAATATCAAAGATATGCACACATGCAGTATAAAAAAATATTTCAAATGGAAAACATTTAATAAACAAAATGTTAGCATTTTTCCTCATTTTTCACAAATCCCGATTTTGACTATTAATAAAAGTGTTATTTTTCATGTGAAAACAAATTGGTGTTGTTAGATACTTACTTAAAGTATGTCCCTTCCAAATTTGACTAATCAGAACAAAGGTTGTGACATTTTTGCTTATCATACTAACTATATTTTTTGGGGGGAAAAATGGGTTAATCAAGGTGGGCTGTAAATTATATTAATCATAAAGTCGCAGTTTCACCACAGAGATGAGTAAATTAGCTAATTATAGCAGAGATTGAATTGACAACTGCAGTGAAGAGGAAATTTATCATGATGCAGTAATGGTGATAATAATACTGATAATAATAGAATCGCTTTGTCATTTGCATTTGGGCTGGAGAGTAAAATGTCTTGTGATGCCAGGCGCTCACTCATCGCACCATCCTCCATCTTTGAGCATTTGAAAATGCCAGAGCGTGGGCGTGGGGGTTGATCCAAAAGCTCTGAAAGCCAAAAACCTCAACACTTGGCAACTTATCTTTGAGTCATTAGTAATGCTCAACAAGTCCCCTCGAGTATGTTGTAGTAATTTCCTGTGCTTTTGGTGCAGTGAGAATCTCACTTATTGTATTTTTGTTATACAAACATAGGTTTGTTTTCTATGTTTTCTTTTTTTTATATTTTGATAAATATTTCAGAGAGGTCTCAGGTGTCTCCCAGGGACTCAAGGGTTAAAATGGGGGCTGGAAAAGAGAGACGGCAGAGATTTCCTGATTATGAACAAACACATTGATTGAAGCTATAACCAAGTCTATCTGTGTCTCTCGTGCCCACCTCAAAACCAATCTATGGATCTCTCTCAGAGACTGTTTGGCTGCTTCTGTGCTCGCTCTCTTTCCACCCCGACAAAAACAGTCACAGGAGGGATGACCGTCCCATATTCTTTAAGGGCTTTTAAGTATTTTCCTTTGGACACACAGAACCTTATTTTGTTGCCTAGTTACAAGATTTTCCAGCCTCCTTACTTTAAAGATTGCCTCAGCCGAACAAGTTCACATAAGCACAATTCACATCTGATCAGACGGACACTGAAGCCAACACGTGCACGAACACATCTCCTGCATGAACAGGTCGAATATACAAACACACACACAAAAGAACAAGGATGTGTTAAGAGGTCTAAAGCTAAATGTGGTGAAGAAGAAGTAGCAGGTAGCGTGTAATTCATGGATTTTCAGGGTCATATTTCTTGATCTATGTTTCACACTTTGCCTTTCTGTCTTTTCATACCTTTATCTGTTTGGCTCACACACTAATATCAATGTGCACAAGGATTTATGCACACACCATAGAAATAGGAGTAGAACGGACATTCCCATTCAAATCAAGGAAGCAGAGCGGTGGCCATATTTATGTGCACCGTTGCCATTGTAACCACTGTAGCGTGCTAACTTCCGCATAAACTGACTTACAGTAAGTTGCAGACTCATGCTGGCGTGACATGTAACACAACAGCATTGGTGTCTAGCGTGTGTGTGCGTGTAGTCCCGACAAGCCGGCTGTCTCTTTTGTAGTATTGGTTGATATTGTTCTATCAATTAACTTCTGAGACATGTTTAATCAAACGAGTCCATCTTTATTCACTTCACTGGACCTCCGCTAATCCTTCCGTTTTCCATCCTGCAGTACATAACACATTATATCCTGTCACATTGACTGTAGAGTGATTGATTAGAGGAATACTGCACCTTTTATAAGTAAGTAAGAAAGAAAAAAATGTATGAATTGGCCTTAACAGATGTCGATTCAGCTCTGTGACTGTGTGACATACTTTACGGCCCCACTAACGTGTGATGTTACCATACGATGTAATCTCATACAACAGTTCATATGATATTTTACGAAAAGTTGTTCCTCATTTTTCGTGGGTTTTCCTTCCAATGTCCGGCGTCAATTTATGTTCCAGTCTTTTCAAAATAAACTTCCATCTTCGCAAGAAAAAAAAAAAATTGGTTTGGTTTGGTTTAGGCAACAAAACTACTTAGTTAGGTTTAGGAAAAGATCGTGGTTTGGGCTGAAATAACACCAGAAGTGGCATAAATCATGTACGTAAGTAAAGTGACAAATAAATCAACATTGACTTCTGGTTTCACATGGGACATGAACACCAGTATACTGGGCGAGTCCTGTGTTTTTCGACCCACCCATCTGCCTCGACCTCCTCCCGAGTCCCTACGCTGCGTTCAACATTTTTTATGTTTCCATGTTCACAATTAGGTGGATTACATACAAATTGATTTTGTAGGATATATATATACAAATTACAGTGCATTTACGTTTCGTAGGTATAGCTACAAACAGTCTATGAGAGCAGCCCATAACAACTAACATCAATTACTGTTTTCTATTGACCTCGTCAAATGACCACGGCAAACAGTTCAATCCGTCTGTTCTGCTCTTATTCTGTTTCTATGGCACACACACACACACACACACAGACTTGAAGAAGGAAAAGGCCACCTGCCGTAGAATAACAACAGACCTGTGTAGCCTAGCAACAGCTCGGAGACAAGCTTATTAGCTGGAAGAAGAAGAGAACAATGCAAGAGGGAAAACTTCAGCCTGTGTCTCTGCCGCTCACACACTCACAGTACACAAGCTGAAGGGCACACAGGCTCAAATGTACAATCCTAGTTTCCACTAAACCCTCCTCCTCCTCCTCCTCCTCCTCCATCCTCCTCCTCTCACACCCCTCCAAACGTGCCATGTTTCTGACAATCCCGCATATGCAACAGACCATCGATCAGGCTGCTAAACCAAAACAATTTGGCCACTCACTTCTTTTTCTTCATCTGCCAAGAGCGGAACATTTTTAATTGTCAATTTGTTGTTGTTTTTATTTGTATTTTTTTTTAGTTTGGATGCTGTGGCACCCAACTGTCAGCCTAGGTATGCCAACTCCCTGACACAATAAAAGGAGCTTCACTTAATTGCTCTCTTTTTGAGGCAGTATCTAATATCCTGGATTTGATTACTGAGACAGAGGAGGTTGAAATCAATGATAAACAACGGTTAGGGCGGCTGAGTGAAAGGCTGGGAGAATAAAAACACTCAGAATTCACATTGTGGCATGTAGGACCTTGGTTCAACCTGAGAGGCCTTGGCGGTTAAAGAGAAACCCAAATAGTTACGACACATGCACATTCTCATCCGTACTCCTACGCTCCTGATAAAAAGCTCTTTAGCATCTCCTTATCTACCCTTTCTCTCTCTTTCCTGTTAAACTTTAATAGCAGAATATTTAGGTTATGGTCAGCACCAGAACAAGAACAGGTAGATGCATGTGAAACCAGAGCCTTCTGTGTGCGTGAGAGAGAAACAAAGACGGAGAGAAGGATTTTAAAATGTGTCAGTGACTGAAATAGTTCTCATAACTTTTTCACACTCTCTATAAACATTTACTTGCATCTCCGCATCAGCTGTTTTGCTGCCAAAAATAAAACTTTTATAATGTCTCTCTCCATCACCATCACACATTTTACAATCTCTCTCTCTATATCTCTCCTGCCCTCTCTCTCTCACCCAGGCTGGCCTCCTTGCATCTCATTTCTCTGCTGACACCAAGAGACCCCCATATTGCCACTTCCACCCAGGGGGAATGTGCATTGCAGCTTCAGTAATTATCCTGCTGGATTGGAAGTGCTGAGGCCAAAGGGGCAAACCTCAGAGTGCAGTAAGCCTCGCTGTCACTGTCACCACCACACATGGTAAGAGAAAGCGCAACCCAAATTTAAATAGGTCATAGATGGAAAGGGCAGAGCGAGGAGAGATTGAGAAAGAGGGGAAAGATGGAGATGTAAAAATATATATTCTGTTTTTTTACAGGGAGGGAGGAAAATATTCTGCTTACCTGACACTGCAAAGTCCCTACTGAATCACGACAAAAACCTAAAAAAAAAAGTTTAAAGGACAGCAGGGGAGTGCACTTAAGTATTTATTTTTTTATCTTTTCATAATTTAGACTTTTGAATAAGCACATTTTTTACAGAAAAACACTATGAGGGGTAAATTTCCAAAAGCTCTCTCTAATAAACATGTTTCCTGTGTGTTCATAGATGTAATATTGGGAAAACAGAAACAGAGTAGAGTGGTGGATGAAGTTTCAAAATACTTTCCAAACTGCCAACGCAAACTGTGTAGTCCTGAAAAGAATAGTTCTGAAAAATGCTAATTCACTTTCTTGCTGCAAGTTAGATGAGAAGGTCGAAACCACTCTCATGTCTGTACGCTCAGAATGTATCTAGATGCATCCAGGTTAGCTGTTTCCAGTCTATATGCTATAAGCTAAGCTAACAAACTGCTGGCTCTCACTACATGTTGAGCATGCAGATGATAACTCTCAGCGTGAAAACTAATAAATGTGTTTCTGAAAAAATGTCCAACTATTCCTTTAATGTTTGACATTTCAATGTGTGCTCAACTTTTATAGAGATCAATGAGCCCCATTTCCCGTATTTTGACATGAATCCCATTTGATCGCCCAGTTGCAAGCACACACCGCAGTTTTGCCCGACGCCCTTCGACCAAGGAGTTTATGGCGCGGCTGCACCTGTAGCAACGCAAATAAAAAGTTTAGCTGGTCTTAACTTCTTTTCAGCACTAAACAATGCAGTTAGCCAGTTCCCACTGCTATTTAAAGGGACTATTTGTAACTTTCAGAAATGCTTGTTAACAACGACACCTGTGGCCGTTAAGTCAACGAAAGTCAGCGTCGGACTCGCGCTTGCTCGCTCTAAATAGACATGAACGAGCATCGCTCAAAACAGTGAGGTGACACACGTCAGCTAAAACCACAATATCACTCTATATTTCACCTGCTTGGCAGTAATGTTAGCTGAACAGACAAAGGTCTCTCCATGAATCAATGCTGATACTAGTGTTGGCTTTTCCTGCCTCAGCGCAGGCTTCAGCAGCGGGGCTCCGCAGCGAGTAACATTATCGCCTCCCGACCGCAGCTAGATATTCACTAGATATTCTCAGAGCTAAACTAACTCTTCTGCAGTGTGGAGTGAGCGTACGTTCACGTCTAGAGGTGGAGCGAGTATGCGAGAACACGCGCACTGTCTGAGTGAAGGCAAGCAGGCAGAGGAGACGAGGCTCCGGCCACACACAAGCGCACATATGCGAGCGCGCATGTGTCCTGACCCGGTACATTTATATGCTTAAAAAGTGACAAACAGTCCCTTTGACGACCTTACTTCGTCAACTAGTGTTTGAACAACACTTCAACGGCGACTTGCCGACAATGTAGCTGGCCACGCTGGCCATTTTTGTTGCTTTTGTCGCTCGTAGTGTAAACGTAGTATCATAGGCCCGAATCAGACAGACTGCATTTAGTAGCCTGTGGCAGCCTTTTGTAATTGTTTTCAATGAGAGTGAAGCGTTGTGCGTGCTGCTGTTGCGTTGCTGAGCACCTTGTGTTGTTACAGGAGCGCCCTGAGCACCTCAAGTTGAAAAAAATTCAACTCAGATTGGAAAAGCGCCCAACGTCATTAGCATTTTTTCTATACCCAGAGCTATATGACTTTGCCAACCATAGTTACCATGATCTGAACAGCAGGCCTGGGCTGTTGCTGGATACCCAGAGCGACTGCATATGAGTTTACCAACCACCATGGTCTGAACAGAAAACAGCAGGAGGCAAATTAGTGCGGTACTCACCATTGTAGATATATGCATAACCTTCATTGCAATAGCATAGGCTGCATTATTACAAATTTGGATTGCTCTTACAGCGCTTAGCTGTGCTGAGTCATGGTACAGTAGATGGATTTTCGCAGTATACTTGTTACAGTACTTGTAATTACATGTTTACACCTAGCTAGTTTTAATAGACTGAACTTTGAGATGTTTTCCTGGCATCAGAAATGAAATGTCAAGAGTTTAACTGGCCTTTCAGGGTTGATTGAATGCTTGTCAGCATTACATCACGGCTCTGACTGCTCATTGTGATTGGCTGAGGAGGTACTCTAATCTGCCTGTTATATTGCCGAATACATGTCTGTAAGTACCACTTTGCCTCGTTGAACTTATTCCGCCTGTATCCTAGAGACCACAAGGGCTGCCAGCTGTTTGTTCTAAAGTAATCAGAACCGGCACTCTTCACTTAAGAACAAAAACAGCTTTCATAAGAGTTAGTTGTTGCTTTGTCAGTCAACATCGCGCTGGGTAGATGGTGGAATAGTTTTCAAGGCTGGCTGAAGGATGTTTCATTCACAGGTGTTTCACATACATATATATGCAGAGCAACCCTACCGCTATGGAAGCACTGAAGACATGGAAAAGGCTACAAATGTACTTGATATATAGATATTTGAGTGAGCCTCATATCAGCTGTGAATGGTGTAACGAAGCGATAATACAGGATAAGTAGTGCTGTAATGGTGGGGGGTCACTGCAAAGTTATATCCACTTCAAAGCAAATCTCTCCCCCTTGATTCCTGTTTTCAGATCTGAACTCTGTTAAACATGCATATAATCAGTAAGCTATTAAAATCCAGATAGAGGATTTTTATTATTTAATTATTATAACGACACAATTGTAGGCTTTATCAAATGAAATGCGTGAATAGAATACAAGAGGTAAAAATGCAATGACATGGAAAAATCATGGAAAGTATCAAGTGTGATACTGAACTGAATTGTATTTGTTAATCACGTTAAATCTCAATAGTATAACTCACCTCATGGGTTGGAGGGTAACCAGGTATAACGAACCGGTTTGGGTGGCGAGGTCGAGGGCCGTGACACACATGAGCGGCTGCACGATAGAAAGGAATCCCTCTGTGGGGGAAGTTCTGAGCGGCAGAATACCCGGCTGTGGCAGGACAAAAGAAATAAAGGATTACAAAAGGAAACTGATAAAGCTCTGAGAAACAATGTTGGAAGCATTTTTTTGTATCCTTTACTTACTACTGATATGTAATGACATATAAATGAAGTGGCCTATAGTGGGCCATTGAGGATCAGTCATTCTCAGATTTTGAATGCCACACTCATTTACACACATTTGACCGGAGCATTAAGAGGTGTTTCGCCCCAGGAGACCGGTGTTCATACCCCGTGTGAAACCAGATGTCAATATTGATATATTTGTCACGTAACTTCCGTATTTAGTTCCACCACTTCCGGAGTTTTTTAACCCAAACCACTTTTCCTAAAGCTAACTTAGTAGTTTTGTTGCCTAAACCTAACCAAATTGTTTCCTACAAAGACAGACGTTTATTTTGAAAAGACTGTATGTATGTAATGAGCGGAAATTGACACATGTTACAAGACAATCGTAGGAAAACGAACAAAAAAATGAATCATTTTTCATAAGATATCATATGAACTGTTGTGGGAGGATACGTTGTGTACAATATAACCTCTTCAAGGGCTGCAACTAACAATTATTTTCAGTGTCGATTAATCAGTCTATGATTTTTTTTTTTATTATTAATTAGTCGACGATTAGTTCTTTTGGTCTAAAAAATGTAAAAAAAATGGTGAAAAATATTGATCAGTGTTTCCCAAAGCCCAAGATGACATGCTCAAATATCTTGTTTTGTCCACAACTCAAAGAAATTCAGTTTACTGTCATAGAGGAGTAAAGAACCACAATATTTTCACATTTAAGAAGCTGGAATTGGAGAATATTGATTTAATTTAATAGTTGACAACTAATCGATTAATCAATTCATTTTTGCAATTCTAACCTCTTCTATACATTTCTGTTGGATCTCTGCTTTAAAACTGACTAGATCACTTGTCTGTGTTGTAAAAAATATCACTTAATTATTCATATCAATATCGGACCAAACTGTTGCCAGAGATCTGTCAGTGTTGGGTGTTGAGCTTGATAAAAGGCACAGATTAATTGATGTCACAAGTAGTAACAATACCACTCGTGTGAGATCGAGAGACCACCAATCATCTCGA
This sequence comes from Sebastiscus tertius, assembly GCA_916701665.1. Classification (NCBI taxonomy): domain Eukaryota; kingdom Metazoa; phylum Chordata; class Actinopteri; order Perciformes; family Sebastidae; genus Sebastiscus; species Sebastiscus tertius. The sequence goes on from CAKAOH010019592.1 coordinate 12,027, forward strand.
CCGCAGCCTCATTTGCATGCGGTAAATACACCGAAATTAAATATCACAATTAATTTGACAATGATATATTGATGTTTGAAAATGCTACACGCCGACCCTTTGAAGCGCAGTGCATAAAGGGCGAGAGGACACGCTGGAGCCATCAGCTCGGTTGGTGTTGCAAAATAAATGCGCTCAACCAGTGATGATCATGATGAATACTTCATGTGGCCCACCGTGAAACACAATACTTACCCCTCGCTCACACAACTCCTAACACACACACACACACACACACACACACACACATTGGCTAAAGATGCCAAGGTATAAGCTTACCTTTGGCTCTGTTAATGGTAACTATCTGCTGAAAGGTACAAGGTCTGGCTTTCTCCTGAGGGGCAGCTGCTTGCTTCATGCCCGCCTTGGCAGCGCTCGCCCAGGACCTGGCATTAACATCCATGCCATCTGTACCTGCTGCAACTGCAATATGCACAGCAAGGGGGCAAGGATTAGCACTATACCCATTTCACATGCACATCGTCTTGTCTGGCCTGTGTCATGTTAAGTGTGATGCAGATGGTAAGCTTAATAGAACTGTGTTATTTTACTCTGCAAAGGAACTTTCAGCAGCCACCCCCTCCCATCCCTCCTCAGGGAATCAACAAAGTGCTATTGAATCAACAGGGCCACGCTATCAGAAGGTAATTCTATCATATCAGCGCTGACTGCAAACTGCTGGAGGAGCGCCAGCGGTATGTATCACATGTGCAGGTTTATTGAGCAGAGCAGAGCTGGCTTCAGGTGCAATCGTGCACCTGTTAGGAAGCAGAGGGGAATTCAAACAGAGTTAAATATAACTGAATCGTATATTACCCTAGCATGAAAATATGCCTAAATTACACAAAATTTCTTAAAGGTCCCGCATTGTAAAAAGTGAGATTTTTTCATGTTGTTTTTTATTATAAATCAGGTTTAAGTGTTATATAAATACTGTGAAAGTATCGCTCAATCCATGGAGAAATAAACACAGCCCGTATTCAGAAATGTGCTTTTAAATGAGCGGTCAGGATTTTTGTGATTTTGTGATGTCACAAAATACTATTGGTTTCATTCAGACTTTTTGGACATACTAAAAAAATCTCACACACTGTTTTAGCAACACATTCTCAATCCCAACTCGTGAAATACCGCTACTTGGTCAGTGCCACTCAGCATCGGAGGCCGAGGCACAGAGTACCCCTCTTGTGTTACTTTTGGGACGGACCAGGGATGGCGTTTCAGTATACGCTCGTTACATGCATAGTGTCCTTTCAAAATATACTTCCGCTTTCACAGGAAGTTAGATTTAGACATCACAACGACTTAGTTAGGGTTAGGAAACGGTCGTGGTTGACGTTAACTTCACTGACTAGCGACTCACATGACTCACGGGACTGACGATATACCGACGAGCCACATGACCAAAGACTGACGTGATAAAATGAGTCAACAGTTACTTTTAGTTTCACACGGGACACTATAACAGTGGTCTCCTGGTTGAAAGTCTTGTGTTTGTTTGACTCTCATGCTATTAATACTACATCACTTGCTCTGACTGTCAAATAACACCGCGGGTTAGTTGAAAGCCCAGTTTGTCACGTACTGTTGCTAAAGGGTGCCTTCGTGCGTCGGTTTCAGATGCCAAGGGCCGGTATTTGACAAGTTGGGAGTGAAAACGGGGCGGTTTTAGCGTACTAAATAGCATGTTGGTATGGGATTTTGGATGCAACCTATGTGAATGACATCAGCTAACAGGAAGTAAAGATAGATATAGGCATATTCAAGCAGACAGTATGAAGAAAGTCCATTTTTTTAACATTAAAGCACGTAAACATGTTGTAGTAGAAACACAAAAAACAAGTATGAACCTGAAAATGAGCACGATATGAGGGCCTTTAATCATAGTTACAATAACAAAGGTGTGACCCCACTGCAAAGTGTGCGGGAGGTAATGTATTACTGTACAAGCCGTACTCCCTACTAAAACTAACAGTGTACTTGAGTTGCTGTTGACTTAATTTCTATCTGTGTCCACTGCTCTGTTCTGCACCAGCAGCCAGTACGGAAGGCTCTCCGTGTAATTCACTTTGCCACTGCACAATAATCCCCTCATTATGAAAACATTTTCCCACTGAGTCATTCGACTGAGGACTTCTCTGCAACGCCGATGCGGAGTCGCTGCGTTTTAACACCTACGCAGAGAGACGCAATGTTTGCATGCGTGTGTGTGTGTGATTGTATGTGGGTGGGCCCGTCTGAGTAGCACGGAGCGCTAGCCCCTGATTTGGCTGTTTTTGCTATCGACGCATTCAAGAAGTAGGTCACAAGTTCAGAAAAGTAAACAAAGTAGTGAAGCTAAGCTCGCTTGCTATGTGGCAGAAACAAAAGAGGTTCATTAAAATGAGTTTTTTAAAAAATGACTGAGAGAGAAAAGGGTAAAACTTTGTGAGCTGGACTTTTGCAAAATGTGCAACTTCTGAGAGCCAGCGTTTCTCTGCCTGGTACAGGTGCTGCTGCATCTCTCCTGCCTTTAATTAACCAGAGTATGACAGTGTCATTAATACCAATAACAGAGTCTCAGACAGGCTGTGTGAGTTTGTGTATTTGTAGCTCCAAAGGGTGTTAAAATGGCATAAATGTTATTAATGATAACAAGATTATTCAACTGATAGGAGAGGCATATGTAGAGCACGGCTCGGGAGAGACACACGGCAGATGTATTACCTCTAGGAGGCGGCTGGTTGTTGGCCCTCGGTACCTCGCAGCTGATGGTAGGGGAGATGCCGGTGGGGCCAAATGTTTGAAGGTCCAGCACAGATTTCTGATCTCCTGCACAGATGGAGGAGACCTCGTGGGGCACATTTTCCATCCTGTGCTGATGGGAAGCCCCGCTCTCTTGGCGTTGGTTTTGTGAGTTACTAATCCCTCGGTTCCCCTCCTCACCCTTGGTCTTGGGATTCCCATCATGCAGTACGCCCAAAGGTTTCTCCGGGGGCTGCAGAACTGGAAAGTCAGCCAGTAGGTCATAAGCCTCCTGCTGCGTCGGAGCTACCGGTGGTGCTCTGTTTTTCGAGTTCGCCCGAGGTGCTTTTGCTTTGCCTTGGACAGGAGCCCGCGCATGGGCGGTCACGCAGCTTGCCAGAGTAGCAGTGGGGATGTCATGTGGGTGGAATGAAAGGGGAGTCTCCCACTGGCTATGCATCTTCCCTGCGGCTGGAGGCCTTGTGGGGCATGGTAGAATGCCAGCCTTGATGATGGTGGATTGTGGAGGAAAGTCCTTCTCTGTACTGGGAGATGGGGAATCCTGCTCGCTGTCATAACTTAGTCCATCAAATGAGTGAGAAATTTTATTTTGCTCTTCCTCGTAGTCGTTTTCACCCTCCGAGTCACTATCGCTATTATCAGTGGCACAACTACGCACCCCGGGTAGAGCTACAAAATCATCATCATCGCTAGAACCGCTGTCAGAAACGTTACTTATAGTCTTCTCATCCTCACTTTCGCAGCGGACGGGATTCGCCGCCAGAGGTTGAGGTTGAGGTTGAGGTTGAGGTTCCGAGCTCTGTTTGTCTCTTCTTCTGCTTCTGGATTGGGGGACCCACATCTTGTTGAGGGAATTTTCCACACTGATTTGTTTTACTCCTGCATCTTCCTCCTGAAATAACAGTGAATCGTTAACAGAAAATATTTATATTACTTAAAGGGACTGTTTGTAACTTTTTACATGTATAAATCTACCGGGTCGGGATCCCATGCGCGCTCTCGTGTGGCTACGCTGTTCAGACCGCTTCGCTGCTTGCCTTCACTCACACAACGTGCGCATTCTCGCTCCACTCTCACGTTCATGCGCGCAAACTACACACTGCAGGAGAGTTAGTTTAGCTCTGAGAATATCTAGTAAATGTACAGTGGACGTTTGTGCAGAAATAACTGCTGCAGCTCCTCCAGACCAACAGAGGTTTTCCGTGTCTTGTGAAGTGACGGGGCTCCGCAGCGAGAAACGTTATTTCCTCCGACCGGGTGCTGGTGTCTCCTCTGTTCCCTCCAGCTGCGGTCGGAGGCAATAAAGTTTCTCTTCCTTCAGCAGGGCTGAAGCAGGAAAAGGCAACACTAGGATCAGCAGAGAATCATGGAGAGACCTTCGTCTGGTCAGCTAACATTACTGCCAAGCAGGTGAAATATAGAGTGATATTGTGGATTTAGCTGACGTGTGTCGCCTCACTGTTTTGAGCGATGCTCGTTCATGTCTATTCAGAGCGAGCCCGATGCTGACGTTCGTTGACTTAACGGCCACAGGTGTCGCTGTTAACAAGCATTTCTGAAAGTTACAAATAGTGCCTTTAATTATCATTTTTTTTAATATAATAGATAATGTTGTGATATTTTTGGTTTCAAAGTAGAGGCCAACTAGGGTACAGTCAGCTTTCAAAGTCATCACGCTCACCAAATTTTGTTTCCCCTTTGCCTCCTCCTCCTCGTTTCGTTTCATCTCTCCTTCCATCACAGGGCTCAGTACCCGTTCAGGCTTGGCAACGTGGGGACGTCTGGGGCCCGAGAGATAAGAGGAAGGAAGGGCGAAGGCGACGTGGTATTGCTGCTTGTCCTCTTCATATCGTGCACTCAAACCCAAATCATCTGCCTCTCTCTGCTGCTGCTCCTCGGCCCTAGACGTGCAGAGAGATGCAGGCATGTGTGGGAGAGTGGCGGGGTTAACACACCTTTAATACATAACAGGCCATCACACCAAAATCGCTACCAGTACAAGGTTAACTTGCTCATGCAGTCTTTTCATAACGAAGGAGAAATGTCTGATAGCTTGTGTGAGATGATTTTACATCTACCAATATAGTTTTTAGGAGTTTTAGAGGCTGGTGAATCAGGTAGTATATACAGAAAAGGTTACTTGTGTCATGAACATACTCAAAACAGGTTTAATTGGAGGCACTGGAAGAGTTTTCTGGGTTTTTTTCCATCATATTTTGAGAACTAATAGCACACCTCATGCGTAATATTCTAAACTAACTGGTTGACCTATAGCCTTACGGATGACATGGGTCCATAGGTTGACCAGTTAATACTGTTACGAGTCATCATAATTATAATAAATCATTTTAATTTTAAAGTTTAACCCAGTGTTTTAAGAAGAGCAGGAACTGTTGGGTCCGTGGCTCAATCCTGTATGCATGGTGCAGCACCAGCTTCTAACCATGACTTTTTAATGAGGCTTCTCCTTAGTCACCATCCTGTCGAGCCGCGACGCGGAACAGACGGCCCGTTGGGGCCCGTGATGCTTATGATAACGGAGACGTCACGGAAGCTCCAGGAGGCCGGTGAGCAGATGGTATACATTAACATTATACATTGGGTCTATGACCGCACAGCAGCCCTATACACACTGCAATGTTGAGAGCATATAGGCCTCAACTTCTCATCACATCCCTCCATCAGCTCATTCAGCCATTTTCCACAGCCTTATCCAATTTAGGCAAACAATGTAGTGACTTTTAAAATGACACTGTAGGCATGGCCGACAACAAAACAGCTTGTATAGAAGTTAAAGGTCAAAAACTTCAGAATGATCTCTACAATAGATCATAAGCTGTGTATTGTAAAAACCATTGCCATACAATTACAGCTGCAGTGAGAAACTCATAACCCTATATTAATGAATTAATACCAATGGATTACCAACATTTATAAAAACATTACTAACTTCCTATTAATGATTTATACCTGATCTATAAAGCATTAGTAATTAATGAATTAATACATTTTATACTACTTATACACGCTTAAAGGTACAGTGTGTTGAATTTGGTGACATCTAGTGGTCTGGTAGCAGATTGCAACCAACTGAGTACGCCTCCGCTCTCTCCTCCCTTTCCAAGACTGCAGTAACGTGAGCGGCCGAGTGCAAAATGTGGTAACGCCATTTGCCTCGCTCGGAGGCCGTCCATACCATAAAGCTGCCTTCACGTGATAAGAGATATGCTCTTCACTCACCATGAAGTAGGGCGCAGAGACCCGCAGAGGAAACAGCGTGAGGAATGCCATTCACTGTTCCTAGGCAACAACAACAGATGCAGCTGTGCTCATTGTTTGCGCTTTGAAAGGTCAGCAGCAGCAGAGGTCAAAGGTGAAATAATTTCAACTTTGAGCGCAGGTAGCAATTTCGAGCGGTGTGCCACGCCAGGGGTGGCGTTTCTGCCAAGTCGGGCGACACCGCTTTCCCCATAGGAAAACAATGGCACAGCCAACACGGAGCAATTTTACTGCTGATCATGTGTAAACGGCTTAATAACATTGTACTTTAAGAGCAACAGAAGTCAGACGGCGGCTGGCATTTGCCACGGTTTTCCACTCTGTGGCTCTCCGTAGCTTCATAAGCGTGTCAGAGTACTACGGTGGCCTTCAGGTAACGTAAAAACGCAAACGGCTCTCTATAGAACCAATGTTTGGTTTGTCCGTTCTGGGCTACTGTAGAAACATGGCTATGTAAATATGAAGGGCTCATTCTAAGCTATCGAAAACACGATTCTTAGTTTCAGGTGATTATACACTAATGTAGTTATACATAATATCTTCCATTTCTGCCACTAGATCCCTCGTAATGTTACACACTGTTCCTTTAATAAAGGGACTTTATTAGAAAACCTAATTAAGAAACCTTTATTAGTACCTTGATGATTACTAAAAACCATCCACAATCATTAGACTGTTTCACTTTGTCCTAATCTATACAGACACACTCTAATTTCCTATGGGATAATACACCAACGGCATCATCCTAAAGTCACTATATTCTACTTTTTCATATAAGAGTGTTAACTTCTATAATCAGATATTGAGTATAGCCTCACATTCACAAAGGAAAAAAGAGATAATACCACACTTAAGAACAAAATAATGCAGCTGCATGAGCATCATTTATACACTGTATAAGCCTGCAAAAGTATAGCAATATAATATGAGACATACTGTATTGTAAAAGGTATAAAACACTACTGTCAGTTGACTATGAAGTTCCTTTCATAGACCAACTCTAAGGCCCAATTTACTGACACATTACAGCGTATGGGTTTCTTGTGTGTAACTAGCTATAACTATGGATGTCACGTGCCACTGGTTGGGCTCAGTCTTACTTACTTGATTCTATCAGATACAAACCGCACAAAGTTACGTTTATTCTGATAAGAAAGGTTGTTATTGTTGTTAGTCATGTAATATATCATTTTAAAGCTCTTTTTGTGCTCTTTATGCTGGAACTATCAATAGGCACATCAGATCAATATGAAGTTAGTTATAAGGGCATTTGCGGTGGCATTCAGAATTTGCCCGATTACAGCATTAGAGGTCAAAGGTCAAATTCTCTTAACCTCAGTATCATGACAATATGACCGATGGATAGATTATAGTCTAGGCTTTACAATGATATATAGCTTCATGATATTGTGTGTTGGTTTCCCACTTTTACACTTGATCTATGTGTAAAATGGCAAAAAAAGATGGACAAATTTGAATGATGGAGGGATGAAAAAAGGAGTGATAGCACATAGAAAGCTAACATTGCTGCAATTTCCCAACACTAGGGACATAGACCTATGAGACTTGGTCCCTCCAAAGTGGCACGACCAACCCCCTGGCTCATGGACTATCATAGACCAACTCTAAGGCACCATTCACTGACACATTACAGCGTTTGTGTTTCTTGTGTGTAACTACACTGTAAATAATTTCTGTTAATTTACAGCAGGATTTCAACAAGGATTATTGCTAAAAACAGTGCTTTACTGTTCATACAAAAGAAAACCTGTTAAATTACGCTCATATAGGCCGTTTTTTAACTGAACTATAATGCATTCTTAAAAAAACAGCACTTTACTGCAGATCAACTGTCTAAAGTATCATAAATAACAGTTTCATGCAGTATTTTTTTAATTCTGGGACCTGATCTGCACATGTGAGGCTTGTACATTGTACATGATTGGAAAATCAGTGAATTAGCTTTATTGGTCTTCACTCACATGTTGTTATGGTTTGCATTCTGTGCTTGTAGCCAGCTAGAGACAGACATTTTGGGAAAAGTGTCAACAAGTCTATTATAGCCTTTTTCCTAACAAGTGCCTTTAATTGTATTCAGTGTGACTATCCCTATGTCTGTAACCTGCTAAGTCTATTCATCTAGGCAAAACATTATGTTTATTAAAATGTATGTGAAAAATACAACCTAAATAGCGCAAAACAAATCAGTAAGATAATGTAAAAGAAAGGTGGAAAAGCAGCTATATAATGTATCTTTAAACAGTAAATTAACTGTACAATACTGTGAAATTAATACAATAAAACAGTTGCACCTAACTGACACCTAACTGTATTTTTCATTAACAGTACAAAGCAGTAAATTTCAGCGACAGTATAATAATGTTAATTTAACAGTAACATAAAGGCAACCCTGCTGCCAGTTCTTTACTGTCATTTTACTGGGAAATTCTTAACAGTGTAGCTATAACGCTAACTATGGATGTGGTTGGACTCAGCCTTACTTACCGATGATGACCTGGTTTGTTGTCTGGAGCTGTGCAGTCTTTATTCTGCCGTGTCTCGGGTGACCTCTGACCTCTGCACTCGGCCTCCTTCGCTCTGCTCCAGATGGTTTTGCAGACACGATCAAAGTCGTCTCTGGGCACGTGTGGATGAATCCAGGTGGAGCGCGCAAAAGGCACAAATGCGCTCACAGTCCGTTTCGGAGTTGATGGTGACACACCAGGATCAGGATTTCCTAATTCCTGCATCATTATTTCCTCTCTGGTGTTCACATGCATTGGCATGTCTTCCATCACTCTTCATCAATTGTTTGTTTTGAGCCAGCTTTTTTGAAAGGAAACATTGATCTGGTGCGTGCCATGTTGGCAGGTTGCCATAGCAACCGGTTGGAATTCGAGAATAATCAATTATTATCAATGATTTCATGTTATAGTGTTTTAGTAGTATAGGTATATGATCTAGTGAATGAATGAATGAATGAATGGGCATCAAGTGTAGGTCTACAAATGTATTACATTCAAACATGCTGGACTGTATATATAGTATATATCCACATGATTAGCCTTTCCTATAATTTACCAGTGAATCATTCCTTAACTCACATAGTCTAAAGTTGAATCTGTGTCCCAGAATAACCTGATCAGGAGGGGCCAAGTATAGTTTAACGTTAACGGGAGGACTATTTATGATCCTCATCTTTATATATGTTGGGTTGAAGGGTTGAAGGCCAGCGCGCATTTCATTATCCCGACTGTTTCCGCGCACGGCGCATTGCAGGAAACTAATTACAGTCGGTCATATGCGAAAGCAGAAATGAAATTCAAATTTACTGTCGATGGTTCCAGCCTGTTGAGCATCAATTTCACGACTAGTGAGCAGGAAGTGGACATATATGTTAAACTGCCGGGCAATCCCATGATTGCTCTTCATGTATGGAGACAATGGAACCCCATATAGCTTATCATAAGACAATGGAACAAGGTGGATATAATGTGTCATTTATCATTTTATTTAATTTTATCTTATTTCATTTTTTAATTTTTTAATTTTTTAATTTTTTTAAACTGGATTTTTTCGAAATTGTCAAATTTTACAGTACATACTTACAAAAGTTTATAAACAACAACAACATGAACATAGAAACGAATAAAGAGACACAACAAGTACACAAAAGAAAAGACCATCAGCATTAGAAATTATATATATATATATAAATAAAAATACATAAGGGGAGCAGAGATATAACAACTAGGTATATATATGTATATATATATATATACATATATATGTATATATATATACACAAACACACACAAACATATCAATATCTACATTTATACATACTCATACCCATATAGATATTCATAAACCCACCAAATATATATCCATACATACTATCATATATTATTATATTTTTTATATATTTTTTTCTTTTCATAAAGGAATATTTATTTAAAAGAATAGAAAGAAGAATAGAAAAAAATTATAGTTTTTAGCTTAAAAAGTTATTAGTTATTGACATTTTAGCTCACCTACTGAATTTATCTTAATCACTCATGTGAAAATGTGGGCATATCATGACTGGAGAGGATACTGAGAGTGGGAGAGAGAGGAGGGAGGGAGGGAGAGAGAGAGGCAGAGAGAGAGGCAGAGAGAGAGAGAGAGAGAGAGACGCGCAGAGAGAGAAGGAGAGCAGGTCTGCAGTCTGATTCTTGGCGTCGCACAGACCCGAGACGACGCTGCTGTCTGTGGCTGAGCGCTGCTGCTGATACTGGGAATACACACACACACACACATCCTGCATATTTCTCTCCATCCAGTCACATCACTGACTATACGTTGGTCGACAACTTCTAAAAAAACGAGGCGATTTTTTCCTCCCTCTCTTGGATCCGGATAACAACCTCTGTGGCTCTCTCCATCATCCTCATCCTCCTCCTCCTTTTCGTTTTATTTGAATCTCTCTCTCTATAATGACGAGTTTAAACGTGGATTATCGGCACCGCAAATGAAGGACAGATAAGTGCTGCGGGACAAACTGAAGGAGGGATCTCCTGGTTCTTTTTTTTTTGTTGGACGTGGTGATATCAATTCAACATCTGTGGAGCGGACGAGGGGGATTTTTGGTGATTTTGTCCTTTTTACGCGTGTTGGGTAGATCAGTGACCACTTGAATCACGTCTCCCCCCCCTTACCCTCCCTTTCTCCCCCCTCTCCCTTCCTTTAGGTGTGAAATCTATCTCCTCAGACAGAGAGAGACTCTGAACCCCCTCGGTCCCCGCATGACATGGTTCAGTCCAGCTGCGAGATCCGAGCCTCCTCCATGCATTGGGATTTTTCTCAGCTCCGACACCGAGTGAATCTCCCTTTTTGGACCATCTGAGAAAGTAGCAGTGCCTGCACAAGACACACAGAGAGAGAATAAAAAAAAAAAAAAAAAAAAAAGCCCCTTTGCCTGCCATGACCGCCGCTTCAAACCGGGACGGAGCTACGGGACTTGAGGAGAGGAGACCGGAATGCGCATGCAGGAGACAGAGAGACGGAATAGGGATTTTTGCTCTAATGAAGGCGGGAGTGCACGCGCACCATTGGAGCCGGGTGCTGTTCTTATACATGGGGCTACTGGCCGCCTCAGTAAAGGGTAAGTCCAACCCTCTCAATCTGTACCGATGCACAAATGCAGCATCTCCCTCCACCATCCACCATCCACCCGGCTGAATGCAAATCAGCATCAGCATCATCATCCTATAAAAGGCGCATTTATTTAGGATCCACCTTGCTGCTGCTGCTGCTGCTGTGATGTCGCTGTTTCTGGCACCCCCAAAGTTATTAATAGAGGATGGTTTGGTTGGTGGTGGTTGGTGACAGGCAGCAGGATCCTCTGGAACTGCAACTGTCTATGTTGGATTCTGCGTTTTCATTGCAGGACTGTCTGTGTGAGGTGTTTTCTGAAGGAATGATGAGGGATGATTGGATACATATGTTGTGTGATCCTACAAAAAAAAGGAGGTTTTACAGGTGCATGGGGAAACGTTGGAGGCTGTGTGAGGTGGTCAAGCAGGCGGATGGTTATTATAAGAGTCCAAAAGAGTCTGTGTGTGTGTGTGAGAGAGAGAGTGTGTGTGTGTGAAGGGGTGCTCTTTTTTCTCAGTTTCCCACCTCATAAGAAAGATTCTCCACTTAAGTAGCCGAAAAACATTTTGGGTACAGTTTGTCTTCCTGTGTGTGTGTGTGTGTGTGTCTGTGTGTGTGTGTGTGTGTAGGCAACACGTCGTGCTCGTGTGCGTGTGTGTGTGTGTGTTTGTGTGTGAGGGTTGGGGGGGTGTATAGGCCTAATTAACTGACTCTGGCTTTTCTGTCCTTGATTAATTGCAAAATGGAAATCTCGCAACCAAAGCTGGGCATTCAACAGATTAGCATTACTATTCATTTACTTTCAGCAGCATAATGTGTTTTTCTGGAACTCAGTTACTGATTCCTTCTTTTTTATTATAATTATTATTATTATTTCTAAAGCCTAAAGGGGAAGAGCCTTAAGCATGTTTCGCCACCTCGAGCATGCAGGTCCTTTTTTTGGCACAGAGAGCCAAACCGTTTTATCACTGTCTTGGCTCCGCGCACCAACAGAACGGGGCACTATTTTTAGCAAAAGCCAAGAATATACTTGCCACGGCCACAATATGAATTTGACAGTGAGTCATGGCTCTCTGTGTTCGCCCACTCATACCTTTTTTTTTTTTTTGGTTTTGGGACAGCAGCATAGCACACACAAATCCAAAAAGAGCGAGTCGAAACTGATGGGCACATTTTCAGTGTCATGTCTCATCATCGTGCTGATGATCATTACTATTTTACGCACAAACGTCATCCCTCACCAAATATCTCCCACTTGTCACCCATACTTTTTTTTTGATGATGTGTTATATCAGCCACCCAGATGGTTTCTTCTGCGAGGTGTATAGGTTTTTATCACACGCAGCTCAGCAGCCAATGATACTGACAAATCTCCCTCTCGACTTTCATGTGGAGTAAATCTCATTGCGGCTATATTCGGAGGAGGCTTGTTTTATTTGCGTCCGGGGAGCTTTTTTATTGCCCACTCTCTCGCCGTTTGAGTCTATACTCTTGGAGCCAGTAAAGCGACTTTAACTTATTGCACATATTTACAAAAGAGCAAGGAGAGGCTGGACTATCTATCTATCCTGACCCCCCCTCTCCCTGTAACAACGTTTACTTTTAAACTGTGTCAATAAATATGCTTGGAACACTATGGCACGTTGAGGTGGCCTGGTGCGTCCCTGGGTAGCTGCTGCAGCCACCAGCAATTGCCCCATCCTCCCATTGAGCGGCACCAGAGCCTCACGCTATGCTGAGAGGAAGAGGAGGAGGAGAGGAGAGGAGAGGAGAGGAGAGGAGAGGAGAGGAGAAGACCCAGGGTTCATGGTGGCATTTCCTCACATCAAAACTAAAAAGAAAAGCCTTTGCCAATTAATGACCAACAGATGTTGGCTGCTTATTTCCCAGGCTTGTTTTTTTGATGAGCAACCACGTCTAAGCTCAATCAGAGTATGTGAACTGCACTAAAGAGACTGTTCCTATAATAATATTTCACATTTTTTTTAATTGTAACTATTTATTATATACTATTTTAGCTTATTTATTAATACTCTTAATTATTAGTTAATTACTTTATAGTTTTCACCAATTGTTTTGCACTGAATTTCTGAGTGCTGGATGTAAGAAACATATTTTTTATGTTTTTATGTGGAGCATAAAAATGACAAATAAAGGAATCCTGAAGATGTATAATAGTGCTTTAAACACTTTTCATCATGTGTCAACTATAGTCTCACTTTAAACAATTCTCAGCCTCCCCCTTGTATAGCCCAATTATCACTCCCAAAGGGCCACACACAGATCCACAACATGTGTGGAAGGGTTTTAATAGATATATTGAAGAGATGCAGTCTGTCAACGTGGGGATCAAAACCAGCTGTCCCAGTGGACCCGTCGCTCAATAAACGGTAATCAACCTCCATTCATTTCATCCCACAGAGGAGTGAAGAGGAGGAGGATGGAGAGAGAGAGGAGGCAGATTGAGGATGACGTGGCTCGCCATATCTGCTGCGTGTTTCGTGTTTCTCTTTTCTCTCCGTGCCAGCTCCACCGCGTATTAGATCATCCGTCAGCGGCGCATGAGACAGTCGCTCAGCATGTCCATTTACACGCAAGATCACGCTTCTTCGTCGTCCTCTCCTCCTCCTCCTCCTCCTCAGCCAGCCACGCTCTCTCCTCTCTCCTCTTTTATACAAAGGCACCGCGTTGTGCTCCTCTCCTCATGATGCAACTCGCAGTAATGTTAGAAAAGGACTGGAGGGCCTGATGCCCCCTTCTTCCTTTTTATCTTTTTCCACTTCATGACATTTGCTTGTATTCGCACAGTCATGAGGCTAACTGAAGAAAGGAGACAGGGGCCAAAGCGCGCGTGTGTGTGTGTGGGCGGACGGGCGTGCATGCGTTTCCAGGCAATAACACAGTGAGGAAAAAGCTTGAGTAGTTTTTGAAGTTCCACAAAATCAAAAAAAAAAAAAATGACAAACTTGAACTTTTCATTTTTAAAGACCCTTCAGGCACATACAAAGACCAGAGATACCATTTCAAGTGGGAGCACCTAATAGTTGGAAACACATTTAGTTATGAAATATCTTCACTTTTTACCTCAGAATAGAAATGAGAGATGAGAGTAGAATGTATTAGTTTCAATGGACTATCTCTTACACCAGTAAGCAGTGGCGGATTAAGGTGGCAAAGGGCCCCTATAGGCTACTCTTGGTATGGGCCCCCCATCACCCTTACTCATCATGCTTTTTAACCTTACCGGAAAAATGTAATTTAGTGCCATGTGTAAAAGCATGCTACATGTACACACTCAGGGAGCACTGGCATATACACACACACACTGAGACAGCCTTTAATCTAAACCTTGACATATCTTGTCAATTTAGGGATTTTTGTAGATCTTGGTCATGGTGCTCATTCAGCCGTTTTGCTTTTCGTTTTCGTGCTCCGTGATCATATTTTTATTTTACCGCTTTTCTGTCCAGTAGTGACGTATTATATTCAAAAACCAAATTGACCTTATGAACTTCAGGTCAGGTTCATAAGGTCAGCTGATTGGGCAGATGTGGCCCACATCTACTTTTTAATGTTTCTTACGGGCCAATAGGAGTTTTTATCTTCTCTGAAGTACATTTAAATAATCAAAACTAATCTGGCCAATCTGAGGCACCTTGCAAGCATGGGGCCTCTTGACTGCAGCCTATAGCCCATCCTGTGCATTAATCCCCCTCCAGAGTACAGGGACGTTATATCAATATACATTTATTTCAGTAACTAATGGGGATCACTAAGAGCTAACTGTAGAGTGAGACTTTCAGCACCCTGGACAGCGACAGGCGCAGCTGAAGCTTCTGTTCAGCACCACGGACAGCTCCCCCAGCCAGCAGCCTCAGCAACAGCTGCTCCTCATGGAGGGCTAGCTGGCTGGCTCTAGAAACTGGGATTTCTCCAATGTTTTCATGGCTTTGAACCCTCAATTAGACACAGACTTCAGATCCCTACTTGACAAGATCACATCACAAGTTTTTCTGCTGTCAGTTCTCAACTGAGTTTAGGAACAGTTCTACATTTGAGGCATTGTGAAAGTAAATGATAAAGAGTGAGTCATATTCAGACATTATCTCATTGACACAGTGTGTATAGATAAAATGATGACAGCAAATTTAACTGCAACTATCATTCATTGTCATTTTAAAGCCAAAATGCCAAATGTGACCTATTGTTCAAGTGCCTCAAATGCGAGGGTTTGCTGTTTTTTTTTCTGTGTTTCATGAGATATTTGATTGAATATCTTTGGACTTTGGACTGTTGGTTGGATTAAACAAACAATTTGAAGATGTCAACTTGTGCTTCAGAAAACTGTGATTTTGATTGATTGATAATGACAATTAGCTCCAATTTCAGCCCTAGTACAGTATGTAGTTTATTATAGCAACAGTCCTCAGTTATGTTGGGAACTGCTTCCTCACTCAAGGATTCATGTGGATCCCAAACTACCATCATGGAGGCACTGTGTTGCCTGTTTGATAGATGTTGGCTAAGACAGTGGTTCCCAACCTTTTTCCTTAAGGAACCCCCCTTTTCTATCATTGAGTAAACTGACGACGCCTGATGAAGTGACATTTTATGGATATCTCATGTTATATTCGATGCATAACAATAACAGTACAGAACAACCGATAAACTGTAGAATTGACCTAAATGGTGAACGCAATAACTGCAGGAAGATTTGGATGAATTTTGAGCAGATTTTATCCTGTGAATATTGCATCAGAGATGAGTTTTCCTCTTATTTTTTGGAACATCTCAAATACATACAATACAAATCTCTGTATTATGCATTTCTTTATTGAGTTTTTAACAATCATACCTCATTAATAGGCCTCTTTTTTTTTGACAGATTCAGTGTTTTCTTCTCCCTGACGCTTGGCCATTGTTCTATTAGCCCTTTGGTTGTTTAATTTTTAAGTTTATATCTTAGATAATAATCCAAACTTTTTAGTTTTCTTCACAGAAATGAATTAAAGGTTGAGATTTAGACCAAGTGTATATTTGTTTTAAAAAGCTGTCTCACACTCCATAAAATCAAGAAGGCCTCGTGACCCTTTGTGAAGCTTTGGCGACCCCTAATGGGGGTTTTAACCCCCAAGTTGAGAGCCAGTGGGCTAAGATATGTGGAAGCTAAAGTAGAGCTGGTTTAGTGGTCTTATGGACACACTTTATCACATCAGTCCCTGTAAGTCCTATCAGCATAGCAAATACAGATTCCCCTGTGTCTTATGCTTCCCATACTGAGTTTTCATGATGAATATATGAGCTTTCTCACTTCTCTCCCACCTGTCTACCTACTACTCTCAAATCCCCCACTATACCTGCACGCTCTGCTGCGTCTCATCTCCCATCTGCTCTCTACATTCACCGTTGAGCAATAAAGGACGGAATGGGAGCTGAGAAACAGATGACATTATCTGTTTACTCAAAACAGAAACGTCTGGAATGCAAAGTAGATGAGTATTGCCGCTTTTCCTACTTGAGTGAAGGAGAGAGAGAGAGAGAGAGAGAGAGAGAGCTTTGGAGTATGTGGTCAAGATAAAGATGGAGATCATGAAGAGGTGGCACAGGGAGGGAAAAACAGCAAAACGGCAGGACTATCTGCTACTGCGAGGGGGGAATGAGAGGCAGAGAGGGGAGGCGAGTGTTGGAGTAGAAGGGGTGATAAGCTTCCACCAGCTGAGAGGAAATCCGCGCCCTATGTTTCTGTGCCTTTTTGAGTGCTGGGTGATTTTCCTCCTCTTTAGTAAATTATCTATTTGGAAGGCTCATTTTCTTATCAGGCATCAAGCAGACTCCTATTTCAAGAACTAACAGCGTGTAAGTAAGCTCGTGGGCACGTGTTTGGATGAGTCTGTGAGTCGCCACCCCCATTCACTCTAGGATGATTCGACTAAAGTGTTGACAAGCAGGTCATTAGCTCGCTCAGAAAAGGGCCACTGAGAGACGGAATGTGTGTGTGTGTGTGTGCAGTACATGTGTGCACGTGAGCAGCTTCGATATGATGTAAATGCTTCGTCCTCGTGTGCACCCTTATTTCACCCACCTGCTGGTGTGTCATCCCACTCCTCTCTCCATCTTCCCCCTCGTACCCTCTCCTCCCTCCCATGCATCCCGTCACCTCCCCCTTTCTTCCTCCACCCTCCTCTCTGGTGATTCACACTGTCATCTGTCTCCAGATGGCCAGAGCTCTGTCACTGTGCTTCATCACACTGATCACAGCCACACAGTGACTCACACACACACTCAGTCACTAATTCATGCAGACTCCTATAAAAAAAAAAAAATGAATGCATTCATTCAGCCGCACACACACACACACACACAAACACACACACACACACACACACATACACACACTAGCCACCACAAACTGGACCATTGGACCTCATGAACCTATAGCCAGATGCACATTTGCAGAATTTCTTGATTAAAGTGGGTCCTAATGAGATGATGAGGAACATCCAATTAACTTTCAATACAATTTAATTGCTTCCTCTGCTATTTTTCATCTATTAAACTATTAAATTTGATGATAGTGCCACAGTAAAATAGTTAGCTTTCATTGGATATTTAATGACACATACTAGGGGTGTTGCAGTATACGGGTATATACCGTCATATTTAAAAAATGAAATATTATAACGTATCCTCATACAATAGTTTGTATGAGATCTTAAAAAAAGTTATTCCTCATGTTTTGTGCGTTTAGATTTTTATTCTTTTTATTTGGTAGGAATGATGCGATTTAACATAGTTCCAGTACAGATGTGCTACACCGAGAATTTATAGCTATTGCTAATTTTCAACTCTTGCCGCTAGTTGGGCTTTTACGTGTACAGTGTAATTACAATTTGCTAAAAAATGGATAGCTCTGTTTTGCTTTTAGCCAGCACTTAACCATTGTTGTAAAGGACTTTATATCTGGAATTCATTTGATTTCAGTTGGTAACGTGTTCCAGAGTTGACAGTCCTTTACGGTATTTTACAGTTGTCATTCACCATGCTCCTATTACCATCTTTGTCTTGTATATATCTGGAAAGAGGCTGTTGGAATAGACTGTTAACAGAAAGCTCTCAAAGCTAAGTAGGTTGTGTCTTTTTCGTATGTGACAATGAATTCTTATGAATGTCCAGCAACGCGTGACGCCATGTGTCAATTTCCGACTTCACAGGAAACACCTTTGTAAGGTTTAGGCAGCAAAACTATTTGATTAAGTTTAGGAAAGGATCGACTTGGTTAGGATTAGGAAAAAGGATCGACTTGGTTAGGATTAGGCAACAAAAGTACTTTAGGAAAACTTTTGGTTTCGGTTCAAATAACTCTGGAAGTTAACTTAAGTACAGAAGTCACGTGACCAATAAATCAACGTTGAATTCTAGTTTCACACAAGACACTACTCCTGTCTTTAGACCCACTCATCCACCTCGACCTCCTCCCTATACGGTGTTTGTCACTCTTTATATTTCCTGGTTCAGCATTATGTGGATTACACATGAAATTATTTTATGGGATATATCCAGATAACAATGCATTACTTCTCCTAGGTATAGCTACAAACAGCTGAATATTGGTTTCATGTTAATAATACATGTATGATAATATCCGGCATCTCTTAAATCACGCTTTTGTACAATTATGGTTACAGACAGTCTCCCCACCTCACTAAACTCGTATTTTTAGTGCAGTTCATTTGCCACAATAGAGGCAAAATGCACAATAAACAAAGTTAAATATAAATTTGACTGACAGCATTATTACTTTTTTCTTCAAATGTTCTAAATGTCACGATAATATGGTTATTGTGAATTCTTTTGACCACAATAATCTTGTAGTGAAAATCTGATATTGTGATAGCCCTAATGAGTACACATTCAAACTGCAACCTTTATCTATCTGGGGCGCTCCGGTTGCAAAGTCAATCCAAATTTAAACACAAGCAAACAAAAAAACTGGTGGAAAACAAATGAGAATACTTGTTTCCTTCAAATACCCCTTTCAGCATGTCCCTGAGCGCACCGTTAAATTAATAAATGTACATTTTGGCTGCTTTACTTATCCAGGGAATATAAATCTAGCTCTATTCTAGTAGTGCTTCACATTCACATCCTACTCCTGTGAGCTCTTCTGTGTTCTTCTGTTCGCGTTTTATCAGCTCGGCGCCATTACAGACACTGGATGGTGGATGGATGGAGGAGTTATCGCAAAGTGCCTTGCTCAAGGGCATGTTGGCAATGATTCTTTCCTACCCACATTTCCCAGTAGAAGTCAGTAAAACAGCTAGGCTCTATACTGGGCAGCTCCCAGATGTGGATATGTGCTGTAACAGCCGTGCTTCGAGCCAAGACGTGTCAGGAAAAGAACATACATGCTCTGTCAATCTTCCCTGAATAACTACAGGTGAAAATAAATCAGATAAATACATAGATAACAATTCATCTCCCTGAGCCATGTGTGGGACAAAAAGCTATAAGAGAGAAGTCTCAATCTCGATTCTTCCTGTTATTATCAGACGTAGGATTTTGCTCCAGCTACTGTAAATCCCCACAATGTGAGAGACAGATGTAGATGACCTGTCTGTCGTGTATAGACACAAAGCTCCGGCAGGGGTTTCTTTAGCTTCCTGATTTACACTGTTCTTATCAGATATCAGTGATCCCTCAGATTGAAGATTAGATCGTGGGCAGGAGGTATCTTGTCCTTGTCCTTGTCTTTTTTTCCCTTTCCTGTACCGCTCCTCTCTCTGTTCAACGTATAGGCAATCTGTCAGTGGTCTTTTTCTGGGAAAGAGGCAGAGTCATCATGTGGAGAGAGGCACTCAGTGTGTGTGTGTGTGTGTGTGTGTGTGTTTGCCTTGCATTCCTACACTTGTGAGATCCATTTTGAGTTTACAATCTAAAGCATATTTACTTGTACTTTAATGGCCCATATAAAAAAAAAAAGTTATAATGCAATTTTAAAAAGTGGTGGTGTAGACGTTTACATATTCAGAAAAGCTGATGTTCTCTTTTATTTTAAGTGAGTAGTGGCTATTGTGTTGCTGTGTCTTTAAAGCACTAGTTTGACATTTTGGGAAATACATGTATTTGCTTTCTTGTCAAGAGTTAGCTGACAGGATTGATACAGGCTCTTCTAATACACTGTTCGTAGCTATAACTATGAACAGTGTATTAGAAAGAACACAGGACTTTAGCCCAGGAGACTGATGTTTGTACCCCGTGTGAAACCAGAAGTCAGCGTTGATTTATTCGTCACGTAACTTCACTTCACTTAAGTAATGCCACTTCCAGAGTTATTTTAACCCAAAACCATGATATTTTCCTAAAGCTATCTAAGTAGCTTTTGTCACTTAACTTCCGTAGTGAAGTTACAGCACTTCTGGTGTTTTATGGCAATTCCAGTGTTATTTTAACCTAAAACGCGATCTTTTCCTAAGCCTAACTAAGTAGTTTTGTTGCCTAAGCCTAACCAAGTCGATCTATTCCTAAACCTTACTAAGTAGTTTTATTTTGAAAAGACTGAAGTGGAGCTACATGAATACATTGTTGAAAATTGTGCTGAGCGTCACAAAAAAAACATGCGTGTGTCTATGTACACGAATCAAAAAGATTACATTTCGTGTCTATTTCTTGAACTGCTGTGAGACTGTGTTGATAATGATGTTCTTTTACCATGAGGTGTTCTTAAAATATCATGGGAAAAAAAAAAACTCTTCCAGTGCCTCCAATTAAACCTGTTGAGAGCATGTTCATGACACAAGTGACCTTTTCTGTATACTGCATGATCAGCCTGCCTCTAAAACTCCTAAAAACTATATTAGAGATGTAAAATCATCTGACAACGCGAAACAACAAGTAGTTTTGTTGTTTAAACCTAACCACGTTGTTTCCTGTGAAGATGGACGTTTATTTTGAAAAGACTTTACGCATGTACCGAGCAGATATTGACACATGTTTCTGTACATCCATAGGAAAACACACAAAAATGAGGAAGAACTTTTCACAAGAGATCAAACAAACCGTTGTATTAGGATACATTGATTGATACCACTCTCTTATGCAGTACATATAAGGCTACAGATAGCAGTCTGTTAGCTAAGCTTGCCATAAAGACTGGAAACAGGGCAAAACAGAAAACGTTCCTATAGGCTAGCAAGCTTCTATCTAAAGTCAGTCTAAAGTGTATCTGATAGAGTTAATCACCCAGCAGTGTCTGGTGTCCGAACCAGTTTAACCGAACGCTACAGCGGTCGTCTGCTGGCTCATGTTACGTATTTTGATGCCACAGAGAAAATAAATTTCTAATGAGGGGAAATGAGTGTGTCTCCCGGTGTCTTCGTGACGGAAATAGACCAGACAGAATGATCTGTCTAGCAGTCAAGACATACATCGTCGTAGAAAGTCACTTTAGAAGGCTTAAATTTGGAGAATCTTGTATCTTATATTTGTGTTAATTTCTAAAGCCTGCTGCTTTTAATGATATTTGGGAACAGAGACAAATATTTATTGAACATCTTGGTCTGAATTTATGTGCAAATTAGATGCAACCTTGTGCCTGAAATACATTAGGAAAAATGAGTTGTGCCAATCTGACACTGTGCCAAAATGTGTTTTTTTCTCACAATCTTAATATCTCGCAAAAACAACAACATTGGCTTTAATTTACATACACTGACAATGCAAAAGCTCCCAATCTAATGCTGCCAGTAGTGTGGAAATGCAAAATGCAGAGATTCATTTACTTAAATATAAATCCTCATCCAATTGAGCGTGATCAATGCAGTCCCTTAATTATGACTGTGGTCCACCGTTGACACTGCTGGGCAGTTAGGCTCTGAGTTGAAAGGTTAAAGTGGACCACAGTTAAGTTGAGGTGAGGCTGATTGATCAGCTACTGCTCATCCATCTCTCAGTGATAGATGGAATAGTCCTGCTGGGACGGTCATGACCTGACCTTTTGGATTGGTGCTCCCTCTCAGGGGGTTTAATACGCACTTCTCAGAGAGGATCCAATGCTCATGAATACCCGCTCGCTTAACACACATCCAACGTCTTAGTCCAGGATGATCTCACACGTTTAACACATCCATAATTGCATTACCACACCTCCTGTTGATGCTATTGATCGGTTAGCGTCCAGAAAGTCTGTCATTTTCACTGATTTCTGGTGCAATTTAAGTGCAAATACGCAGCAGGGATATAACTAAGGTTGACTGTTCAGCATAGGTTCAGTGTATAACGTATAACTCACAGACAGCCGGCTGTCAGATGTGAGCAGAATGACAATTAGGTGATAATTGACCTTCATCGTTTCACACATTAGTGTCACACACAATTGTGCGTTATCCCTTAAGTACTAGGGAGAATGGAAGAAAGACTTCAAGGCATGCATGTGTGTATGAGTGTGTGTGTGTGTGTGTGTGTGTGTGTGTGTGTGTGTGTGTGTGTGTGAGTGGGGGTGGGGGGGGTATGCATGAGATTAAGTGTTAAGGCAGACTCAAGCAATAATGAATAATAGAGGGAAAGGACTGGTCTTCGTACGTGTTCTCCTGTTTTCTTGTTGTCATGGAAACAACATACAGCTTCAGTGTCAGCAGTGAATGACGTTCTTCAAACTGGTTTACACTTACACACAAATATATATACATTATATATCTAGGACATGGATGGATCTCGTGGCATTGGGCCAGCATAACCTGCTTACAATTGTGCACAGCCACCAAGGTGAATGTGCAATTACCACCAGCGTGCCGTGGGTAGAAGGCCACACTCATTCAGCAGGCACTCCTTGAGATCTATCAGCAACACCATGTAATAAAAAAAGGATAAAAAGTCATTTGACCAATGAGCTATGAATAAAAATGACAAAATTAAAGCCTAGAGGCATGCAACCTGTTCATAACACAGACTCACAAGAAGGTTATTTTAAGAACATAGAAAGCAATGTCAATTAATCAGCCATGTGACACATCCACCTATTTAATGTGGCTTCTCAGCAGAAACAAATTTATTGAGCTACACAGAAAAACAAATAGCTTAAAAATCCCTCCAAACATACCTCTTAGTAGCTTGTCTCCCTAACACAGTCTAACGTGACTAACTGAGCATGTGGCTCATTGGGAGAGTGTTTCCAGGGCAGAGAGAGAGAGAGAGAGAGAGAGAGAGAGGAAGGGGGCACGGCTGAGTACTAAGAAGCAGGTCTGCGTTCAAGTGCTATCACAAATCCAAATGCGTGCTCACACACACAGACATGAAACAAACACACGTATACATTTCTCCCGGCATCTAGCTTTCGCTGTTGGTTTTGCGTGGGAGGTCCATTTGTATCAGTGCTGAATAAACTCCCCCATAAAGACAGGGGATCTGTCTGAAAGGGAAGAACATCAAACTGTAACATGCCTTTGACTCTGAATGGGCTGTCTTTTTATCGATCACCTTGAAGGCTTCGGTGCGTGGGCTGCTGAAGAGGTGTGTTGTTCACAGCAACACCAACGCCAACGTACCACGGGGCTATTTAAATGTATTGATAGGAAGGAGAGGAGGTATTGAGGAAAATGACTTGATGAAGAAAAACACACCAACAATGGCATCTCTTTCAAATCAGTGTGTTTGAACTGGGTGACTGCTTGTGTTAGTTTGTGTGGGAGTGTGTGGGTGGCTCTTTTTGGGTGGGTTGCAGGTCGTTTTTGGCTGGAGTGATAATACTGCTGGTTAAATATGACCCAGCTGGAAGGAACTGCCTGGTTCTCCCCCCTCTTCTCTTCCTCCCTGTCTGAGAGAACACATGCTCCATTGTGCCTCTTTTTCCTGCTCCGACAACAGTCAGGAACGGGTGCATGCACTCACGCAAGTGTGCATTTCTGCATACACACGCCTTCTTCTACCGTACGTGTCATCGTGCATCTGCTTTCTTCGATGTTTTCCATCTTTGGCTACATGTTTTTTTACGTGGGTGTTGTTTATTTTTCCCTCCCCGCACATTTCACCCTCCAGCGATGTTGCTTTGCTGTGACAATGTGTTGTTGAGTGTGAGGGCATGTGTTAACTATGTGTTTCCATAAGAGTCAACACACCCTTGAAAGAAATGGCAGACCCTAAGATGTGGCGCATTCATGTATGTGTTTCGCTTGAGTGTCCTCTCCCTGTATGTGTTTACACAGATCATTCACACATGTATGCAGCAGGAGGCCATTCCCAGCTTTATGGAAATGCACACTCTGTTTTTTTTGCCCTATTTTTTTCAAGGAAACGGCATTTACCATTCAGCCCAGTGGGCTAAGTGGAAGCAAGCCTATCACAAGTGCCTTCCACTGCATTTGCCTTGTCTGTAATGGCAGACGGTGTCGTCCTGGCCCAGACATTAGCCTAATGTATGGAGGCGAACGGGATCGCTGAGCTCATCCATTTCCATTTTAATGGCGGCCATCTAGAGGTTAATTCAGATATGATGCGGTCAAGGCGCGCATATGCGCTGACACGTCAGGAGACGAATTGTGGTGCTGAGAGGATCTATGGAGCGGAAGGGTTTATCTTCCCACCAGGGAGGCAGTTACTGATACACACACACACACACAACATTTGGTTGTTTGAAGTTTACTCATGGGGTACGTTATATGTGATAGTTGATAGCTTTGTTACTCGATAAACCCGAAGGGACGCACTTATTTGGTTGGAAATTATTCAGTGTTTACTCCGATGGGATGCTCATTTTCTATGGCTACAGCCCCTGATGGGCCGCCAGTATGGAGGCTTTATGGTTTCTCTTGAGGATAAGGAAAAAGCTGAACTCTGTATTTCAGCTGTGTGATGGGGGGGGAGACTCGGAATAGGTAGTTTATGGTCCAATTTAATGGGAGAGCGTGTGGTTCCAGTGACCGAGGTTTCCTTAGATATACTGTAATATGGTGGAACAATTGCACAGTAGTTTCCTGTTGCATTGATTTATCATTTCAATATATTTCTTTAGTGTTTCCAAGCTGCAGCCTATTGACAATGTCAGAGACTCACTGTGCTATGCTAGGAACAGTGGTGGAGGAAGTATTTTCAGATCCTTTACTTAAGTAAAAGTACTAATACCACACTGTGAAAATACTCTGTTCGTACACGTAAAAGTCCTGCATAGAAAATGTTACTGAAGTAAAAGTATGTAAGTATAATCAGGAAAAATGTACTTAAAGTATTAAAAGTACTCATTGCAGAAAAATGTCCCTTGTAGCTCTTATATTGTTATATATTATATCATTAGATTATTATTACTCATGCTTTAAGTAAATGCATGATTTTACTGTTGTACAAATTATTCAAATTAAATTAAGATTATTCGAATAATTAGAAAAGAATAGCAGCAAATCTTAACATTTGTGTAGCTGGGTCAATTGACTAATTAATTAAGTGTTAGGTAATTTCATTTAAAACAAAACATCATACTTTATAAGCGCTATATGTGTGTAAAAATCTTAATCTGAAAAGTAACTAGTAAATTAGCTGTCTAAGTAAAATGTACAATATTTAAGTAGAAACTGGCATGAAAAGAAAAGACTCACGTACAGTACTTGAGTAAATGTACTTATTTACGATCCACCACTGGTTAGGAAATGTTGGAATCCTTGAGAGGCCTTTCTCAGATATCAAATAATTTATTTTTCTTCAGTTGTATCCATTATGCACAACACAAAACGTAAGGCTTTTCTATTACTGACTGCAAGAACAGCATGGTCTCTGTATCTTTGTCTTTTGAAAGACAAACTGTGAACTGAACTGAGATGAGGAGACCAGACAGAGGCGGGGAGGGATAAAGAAACACACACACACACACACACACACACACGCAAAAAAAAAAAGATTAGCAGTTTTGTATTGCAAGTATTGTTTGTGTGTCTTTATGGTATTATGTGAATATGATGTTGGGATTATGTTTGCCAAGATGAAATTCCCTCCCTTTGAAAGTCACTGTGTAATTGCATCTCAGCAGAGGAGTTTCAAGCAGATAATATGACACTATACCCACCGAGGGTATAGGGATTACACTCATACATGAGCTGACAGAGAAGAAAGGAATAAATAAATAATAAATAACGCAAAATAAAACAAACAGACAAATTATTATTGTTATTATTATTAGTAGAAAAAATAGTAGTAGTAGGAGTAGTAGCAGCAGCAGCAGTAGTAGTAGCAGCAGTGTTATTATGCAGATAATGTGACACTATACCCACCCAGGGTCATACATAAATTGACAGAAAAGGATTGAATAAATGAATAAATAAATGTAAAAAAGTAAAATAAAATAAAACCGACATCACAACAATAATAATAATATTAATAATAACAAAAATAAATAAATAATAATAATAATAATAATAATAATAAAAATAATAAAAATAATAATAATGGTAAATGAGTGGAAAATGTATTAAAATTTGTTAAAATAATAATAATCATAAAAAAGAAATGCATATTATTATAATATAGATGGTAGATGGGAGCTGATTGCGAGACAGTGCTAGAAGGAGGGGCTATAGAGCGGGTTGTCATAATAGTTCCCCCTTATTCCACTTAATCATAAAAACGTACTTCTCCACGGGCCAAATAGGAGAGAAGAGGAAGAGAAGAATAGGAAATCAGCATAAAGGAGAAAAAAACAAAACATGATCGGTACATGGGTCATCCTATGGAAAAAACAAACAAAAACAAAGCATTTAAGAATGAATTTTGGTTCATTTTGTTACCGTGTTCATTCCATTTACTCCATCTATTATTGGCTGCGTCTCTTGGCTATGTGGTTTCTAATTCCTTTCCATAGTATGTTACGGGATTACACTCATACATGTACAGACAAATCGATACCTCCATACGCAAACATGTGTGCTTTCTCACTTCACACTCACATAAACAACAAACACACTGCGGAAGCATCCCTCCAAATAGACCTCTAGGATTCGCTAACAGTGCAGATTAAGCGCTATATCTCACTGTGAATGTCACACTGGCTGTCTGTGACCTCAGCACAGAAGGGCAACGAGATGCAGAAAATAGGCAAAAAAAAATCACTCCCCCCCTACATATACTGTATCTCTCCCGTCGGTTGTTGTTGCTCTTCCTCTCATTGACCTTCCGACATATCCTTTTTCGCACACTTTCATTCCTCCCTCTCTTTGTCTTTATTCCGCCTAGTTTGTCCCTCACCTCACCTTTTGCCTCTCATTATTCCTCACGTCACGTCTTCCAAATCTATTTTCTCACATGTCCATACATTCAGTCAGTCTACTTTGTGTCTGTCTGCCCCCAGCCGCCCTCATTCTCTCGCTTCTCCTCTCTGGTCCTGTCTCCTTCCTCCGCTCTGAGGGGTTGCTGTCCTGCCGGAGAACAGCACAGTGGCCATCGATTCATCAAAGTGTCACAGTGCGCTGCAGCAGCTCTCTGTGCCCGCTACTAAACAACTGCCCTGGCAAAGCAAACAATAGCTCCAACACACACACACACACGCACACACACACACACACACACAGGGAGAACCTGGAGTGCTGCCCCAGCAAGGTCGTACCTCTCTCTGTACACCCATTTGGCGGCGTGCACACCGGAGACGGTCGGAGCCAAGCGGATGCTGCCAGTGGCACAGTGGGCTAAGCAGTGGACAACATATCTGTTGAACATCCACAGACATCAAGCATAGTTAACATTCCAGTACAAGCCAATGCAAATAGATCCCATAGACATGCTAAGGGATAAAATACACCAACCGTTAAGACAAGTTAGCAATTTTCCTAATTGCTGAAGCAGCGTATTTGACATCACGGCATATTCATAATGGTTCACCTGAACAATTTGACCTTCTTCGTTGGCCGGTGGTCTCCCAGGCTGAAAAAAGCATGGCCAGCAGTCTCTTTATGGGGTCTTTATGGTGTGTCAGCGGGGTCAACTGCAGGATGGGCTCTTCCCTGCAGATTTACACTGAGGGGCTTCACAGTGGGTCACCAGCTCCCAGCAGCTAATTTCATAATGCACCCATAGGCGAGGCTTAAATAATTCAGCCGAGACCCAGAGTGAAGGATCTACTTAATCAAAGGCTCTGGGTTTTCAAAGAAACAGGGAGAGTAGCCTCTTTTCACCTCGACCACACTACACAGTGCAGCAGAAAAAATCTGGCAAACATCCCCGTTATTACCGCGTAATGCCAAAATCAAACTTGACGATGTTGTAAATCGCTCCTTAATGCCCGCAAAAGTGCTTCCTGAAGTGAACTTTGATGCGTCTGTTTTTGTGTCCAATTCAATTCCGACCGTCTATTTTTCAGCATGGATAAAAATCTTTGTGGCTGCGGCCAAAAACGGCAAGCTCTCTAAAAGCACTATCTTAGTCTTTTATCCCAGATTGTGTGCGTCATTATCGATTTAAGAGTCGGTCACTTGGCACAGACACTCACACTTCAAAATAGCATTTTGGTTTCGAGCTCTGGCACACTCAGTAGACTTATTCCCCGTCATGATTTTTGCCGCTTAATTGCGGTCGTAAAACATGCTTTCCCGCCTGGTTGATCACCCTGTTTTACATAGCGTCTCCCTCCCCTATAATAACACATGTACTCTGATGATATGAACACTTCAGTTGCTCCTTTGGTGATAGTTTTCCTTTTAGCTGCTAATTCAACGGAGGGCTATTACACTCTAAACATGTTGAAATCTAACATGGGAGATTTGTCTGCACAGTCGCAGAATCATCTCATTCTTCTAGCATTTTAAGTCGACCCTGAAGCTTAACAAGAATTTAGTTGCCTTATCCTCCCTGGTACTGTTTTGTAATTCAACCCAAGCCCACACATCGTAACTCACAGTCCACTCTGACCCCTATCAAGCTCCGCCATCAGGCTGCCATACGAGCCATTGATTGGCATTTGTCTGATAGAGGCCTCGTAATCAAGGAGATGATGAGGAGATTATTGACCGGGCTGTAGATATGAAAATCAGGTAGAAGAGGTGGATGTGGAGGCTTTACCTGGATATTAGTATCGACCTGATGGTAATTGGGAGGGTGGATGCTCACTTGCTGGGTCCATTTAAAGGCGTTAATGAAAAATCAGATGGATTCTGATCCTTTCTGCTCTTCTTGTTACTGCTTAAAGATGAGGAATGAGAGACGAAGATACAAGGAAGAGAGTACACACTAGTTGTTTTCAGCACACTATACAGCATATAGGTCATATTTAGTTACTGCTAATCTCATTTTACACTATTTTATTCATGTCTTCCCACATTTTTTTCCCTAAGAATTCATTGTAACACTTGTAGATCTCCACAGCAAACACAGAGCCGAACTCTCAGTGCCTCAACTAAAGTGTATTCAAGTGGCCAGGGTTCAAGTAGACACACATTAGCATCTTTTGGAAGAGGTCAAGCACATATGAAGTGCTGAAAAGTGATGGCTGAAAGAGGCCCCTGCCTGTTTTTTGATGAGACAGGCCCCCGGGGAGTCAACAGTGGTGTGATGGATATACTGTGACTGGAGATGCTATTATCATCCCGCTGCTGCTGATGCCATCCAGACAGTCTGGATCTTTACCTCCTGACAAAAAAAAAACTATTGTGATACTGTTGTGCTGTGCTGCCTGGAACAAAAAGTTAATATTGGCTTTGTTTGTTTGTGTGTGTCAGCTAGTGTTTTTCCAGCGGCAGTTCAGAATTCATAAACACCCCGATGTGGCATGTAGCCCCTGAAATCTTAAACACCGGGCTCGATTGTTGCTGTGAAAACAAATGCAGCACTCGCTTGTCTGGCTAACCGGGGGATTATCCCTGTCCGTGCGTAATTTTTTGTGATTCGTTCTCTTTTTCCGCCTGTACTTACTTAAAAACAAATGTTTTATTTATGTCGGATGTGAGTAAGGAAATTGCCCCATTTTTGTTTTTCCTTTTGTCTTCATGCGTGGTGCCTTATTACCTGTAAATCCCTGCTGGTTTTTCAGACATGCAGCGCATTTCAGAGCGGCAAATTTGGGCCGTTTTTTAGCTTTGGGATTGCTCTACCTATCAGAGAGCGCATATATAAGGCAGCGCAGAATCTGTACGTTTCAACAAGCATTCAATAAGGGATACACATTCCCCCTGGATGGTTTTAACAAAGCAGCCTTCACTTTTACATGTATCGAAGCTGCACTGTGTTTACTCAAGATTCATGCCCTGTTTTAATGCCCTCAGGTAGCATAGCTCATTTCGATGCATTGATTTATTCCAGACATTTGCACAGTTATGAGGTATGGATGTAAATGAACAAAACAAAAATCGTTTCTACCGCAAGCGTAGCATTGTTTGTATTGTTGAATAATGCGAGTTATGCAGATAACAGATGTCCTCCAATTATACTCTCCTAATTACATTTTAATCAGGCTGCATTCTGATTCAGGTTTGTGGCTGGAGCAAACAAAGGGAAAATATACAGCATTTGTATAAATAGCATGTATTCTGGCATGACATTCTAATTTAGTCCCTCTATAGGGATATTTATTTATGCAGGTTCCTTCTTATGTGAACATAACTTATGTTGGGTTTCTTCTGCAATAGGAAATTAATTCAAAAACATGTTGCATTCCTGTTTTCTTAGTTTAAAAGGTACATAAGGCTATTTATGGTGTGTGATTATCCAATGTATACACATTTTACTCTCTTGTCAGCTGACTGCTCATATTCAGTTGTCTGGAAGACAGAAAATAGACTTTAACATGAACCCTTTTTGATTCGAGGAGATGCCCATTAAAGAGGACCTATTGTGCCTTTGTGTGTTCTCTCTTTCCTTTAGTGTGTTATATTGTTTTTTGTGCATCCAAAAGAAAGTTACAAAGCCCAGAGTCCATGCCAAAGGGAGTTACTCTCCCCCACAGAAACGTACTTGAAGTCCAGTCTTTTGTTTTGTAACGTGGTGATGTCACCAAGTAACACATTTGCATAATACCTGTTAGGGCTGTCCCGAATACCATTTTTGGGGCTTTGGAGCAGGAGCTCAAACAGAGTATTTCAGAGGGTAAAAAAGAAGTGCTGAACAGCCAGTATGAAAAAAAAGTGTTTTTTGAACATTAAAGCATATAAACATGTTCTAGTAAAAAACCCAGAATAAAAAGTATGCACCAGAAAATGATCTTAAAGGGGAACACCACCTAAATGAAGAAGTCCAATATGTTATTTACATGGCTGAGGAAAGTTCAATCAATATTTGCGAACATGAGTCTCTCAAAGCCAGAAACCAGAAAAGTACGTCTCAAACTTGTGATGTCATAGAGTATAAAGTCTGGAGCTGCACCATAGACAATGAATGGGAGACTGATTTTATGGACTCACACTATGTTTGTTTTCTTTTTATACACAAATGAGTTTATTCTATTGTAGTGTTGTCAGTTGTGAAACAGACATGTACCCATATATTCAGAACATTCCCCTGAGTGTTCTCAGTGTCATCTGTACCATCTCTCCCATTCATTGTCTATGGAGCAGCGCCACACTTTATACTTAATGACATCACAAATTTGAGTTTTATCACTGAAGTTTTGGATTTTGGAGTGAGTTATTCATGTTTACTAATATTTTTGGACTGTCTCAGACCATAGGAATGATTTGTATAAATGTTGAAAATGGGTGTAGTTCCCCTTTAATAGGTCCTCTTTACGTGAGTGTGTTATGATCTCCAGGGTGATATCGACACATTCAGACATTAATTAGTACACCGACACTGAAAACACACGCTGACAAACTAGCTACACAAAATATCACTCCACGTTAGCGATTAATTACAACTAAATCCCTAACATTGATTGAAAGTCTCGACTGTGCTCAGATCAGTCTGAGACAAGTCGTTCAGCTCGGGGATTCAAAACACACACACTCATAGCTCATACTCCACGCATCCTCCCCAAGCTCAGCACTGATGGATGGCAACACACACAATTAAAATTTAAGATTGAAGGCAGTTTTGAGTGGCTGCCGACAAAAAAAAAAAAAAAAAGCAAGAGGAGTAGAATTAATGTAGTACTTAAGTGTGTATCCCTTTGTGTGTGTGTTTCCTCTCCTATCCTCTCATCTTCCCCTCTCTAACTATGCTGTATATTAACGTGGGAACCTTTTACTAATGTGGTGAAAGGGCCGGTGAGTGAACAAGTGTGCAATGATGGAGGTGGTAGAGGTGGGGAAAGCTCGGAGAGGGTGAGCCATTTAGCACCGCTGTACTAATGGCTCAGGCTGCACGCTGTAGGTGATAATGGATGTTGCAGCATTTGGTGCTGTTTGACTGTGGGTGTGCATTTAAGTGTGTGAGTGGTTTTGTATGATTTCCATTCTTGGATGTGGAGGAGTGTCTTTTATTTGGTTTAATACTCTATTAATACTTTCTAACACTTCTAACACGCCTTACACTCTTTTAATAACTGCCTGTTTCTTTTTTTTCTCTTCGCAGCTCAGAACTGCAGTTACACACTACACAGTCCCAATGGGACGATAGAGAGCCCCGGCTACCCTTACGGTTATCCTAACTACGCCAACTGTACATGGGTGATCGTGGCAGCGGAGCACAACCGGATACAGCTGGTGTTTCAAGGCTTCGCCCTAGAGGAGGACTTTGACATCTTGTCTGTATATGACGGGCCGCCCAGTCCGGGGAACCTGCGGACACGGTAAAGACAGCCTAAATTTGTTTTTGTGCATGCGTGTGATGGTTTTTATTATGTCAAAGGCTTTAATAATTTTGCTATGAAACCCACAGAAAACCCAATTTTTCAAATATGTCGTCAACAATTTGACATTTGTTATATCTAATTTGCTAGAATAGCAGTTCAATGATGTAGCATGTTAAAGTGGCCGAGCTGAGATTGTGAAACATTTAAAGGATGATTCCAGTTTATTACAATATTGGTTGTATTTTCATCGTATGGAAATTACTCCTATTGGTAATAATGAGACTCTACCCAGTGGGCAACCTCCAGGTCTGAAAAGTGAACCCAATGATGAAGTGCCTTAAACTTGCATTCTTTCTAACAGCCAACAGGGGACGACTCCTCTGGTTACAAAAAGAAGTCTGATTGTATCGAAGTTTATGAGAAAATGACTACTACTTCTCACTTGATTTATTACCTCAGTAAACATTGTAAACATGAGTTTATGGTCTCAATCTCTAGTTTCAAGTCTTCTTCACTACAGCAGATGTTCATTTAGTAAATTATGGTCCCATTTAGAGTCAAATAGACCATAAAACAAGGTATGCTTTAGGGCACGGCTACCTTGTAATTGACGGCGCTGTCCGGTCTGGGAGTTGTCAATGTTGTCGTCTTTGAACTTTAACCTTTTTACAGTGTGTTTTCAATTCATGAAAAATGTCTCATTATAACATTCTGTTGTACTTAGCTCCACTCTCTAGTGTCACTTCTGGTTGCAAAAAACTAAGACGGCGAC